>PVKN010031762.1:0-12412 GCA_004027915.1 Capromys pilorides
TATTTATTTATTTATTTATTTGGTACCGGATCTGGCTATGCAGCTCTGACTCATAGTGATTGTCCTGTCTCAGCCTCCCCATTGCTGGGATTACAGGTGTGCGCCACCATGCCTGGTTTCAGGACCAGCATGATGTGTGTGGGGTTCCAGGGGCTGGCATGGTATGCGGTACCAAGGATTGAACCTGGTGTGCTTGCCAGGCAGGTGCTTAGACTGCCAAGCTATCTCCTCAGCCTTTTTTTTTTCATTTGAGACAGGGTCTCGTTATGTAGACCAGGCTGGCCTTGTGCTCACTACGTGTAGGTCATGCTGGCCTCGAACTCATGGGGCTCCTCCTGCTTCAGCCTCTCAAGTGCTGGGATTACAGGTGTGGGCCACCATGCCTGGCCTCATCCCTGTGGATTTATTGACATGTTCTTGGGGTGTGGGTCCTGAGGATAGCTTCTTTTGACTTGACCTGTGCTTTGCTTCTTCAGGGGAAAACACATTTTGAGTAGGGCTGTGGTCCCCGTCAGAGTCAGTCTCCCATCCGCTCACCTGCCTGGGCCAGGCCCTGTAAAGCAGCACAGACATCCCCACCGTGGGAAGAAAGGATGCACTGAGACTATTTCGGCAGTTCCCAAGCCCAGACTTTAACAGAGCTTCCTTGGAGAAAGGATCTGCTGGGAGTAAATGGTCAGATGCTGGGTTGGGCACGGCTCAGCAGGCTTCTCTCCTGGGAAGAGTGCCGGTCTTTCAAACATCGGTGGCTGTTACGTCTTTTCTAGGGTGTTTCTTAGACCTCCCAGCCACAGCACCCTGTATGGCCTGCAGGACCCCATTTAGGAAGGGTGCTGGGCTGAGAAACAGGAAAACACCGAGCTGGGGCAGTGCAAAGGGAGCATTTTATCAATACTTCTGCTTTCTGTTTCTCAGTTTTTGCTTTCAGGGTAGTTATCTTTAGCCCGTGCAGCCGCAGTTGGAAGTGCTCGCAGACTCATGGGCTCTTACGCGGGGAACGAGCCGTGCCTTGGAGGACCGGGCGCATCGTCTGCTCGAAGAGAAGGTAAACTTAGCTCTGGATTTGTCTTTAAAGGAACCTGTTAGCGAAGTTGCTGATTCAGTTCTGTTGGGCACGCATTTAGGGCCTACTAAGTACACATTTCTGCTTCAAGGGAAAAAATCACGCGCTAGAAAATCCACAATTTATAGGTGATTCTTTTCTGCCGAGAAGTCGCTGATGGCTTTTTGAAAGCATTTAGAGCTCGGAGGAAACATGTCAAGAGGACAGCTTATATGTGCGTCTTGTTCCTCTTTATACTTTCCTGGGCAGATGAACGACGTGGCCTTTTTTTTTTTTTTTAACTTGATGTAGTAAGTGCCAGCCAGAGCGGTATCTGATTGTAACAACGAAAAGAACAAGACCTAACATTTCTTAAGTGATCACCATATTCCAGGCATGATTTTAAGTATTGTACATGAGTTAACCCTTTAATCCTTACAAAAATGAGTGCAGTAGGTTTTAGCTTTGTCCCCAGTTTATAAATGCAAAGCTATAGTGGGCATTTTAGGGTGGAGAGGGCTAGAATCCATTAGCAGGCTGGTGTAGTACAAGGCAGGTTTTGTAGCACACTGCTTAATTCTGAGACAGCGCTAATAATTTTCATAAAATCGTCCCTAGTATAATACATATAATTGATTTTGCAGTTAATTTGTTCTCCATTAGCTATCATTGGCTTTTGAAAAACTTACAATTTGCAGTTTTTACACATCAGTAGATTCTGTAAAAGTGGACTTTATTTGTGTGTTTATTCAACAAATTTCTCTTGGGGTCAGTTTCTGTGTTTAATGGTAGGGATGCCAAGATGTTGGAGCCACGGTACTCAGTTCTCGTAGAGATGTCACCAGCAGGGGAGCGATCACATCCTCCAGCAATCCTCTCTTGAACCATGACGGGGACAGCGGCTTCTCAGGTCCTATTTTTACAAGTCACAGAGGCGTCCACAGGCGGCAGTGGGCTTGATGCGTGGGCTTGAAGCTACGCCCTTCAGGTGACCTTGGAGTTCTTTTCCAGCCCTGAATAAAGGCAGGTATAGAGAGATGGCCCAAGGATACACGGCTGATAACTGATAGAGCCAACTTCAGCCCTGCACGGGCTCATCCAGACTCCGTTTCTTAACTCCTGTGCTCTGGTGCCTTGGACTGCCATGGCCCTCTGAGGAACCTTGACGCGCATAGGAGAGGCTGTTTCTTTGTGCGGCAGGGGAAAAAAAGAAAAATCTTTTCTGCGCTTGGCTTTTGTCAGTCTATTTTCTCTCTCTGAGATGCTCCCCTCTGTGCCAGGCTGTTCTGGAACAGCTAGTCATTTAAAAATCTCCAGGAGAAAGCGGATGGGATTTGAGGTGATTTTAATCTTTGTTTTGCTTCTCCACAGTGGTGTGTTTCTTGCACAATTTATTTTAAAAAGTCAGAATTTCAAACTAAAAGAGAAGTATGCCACCACCTAGATTCAATAATATGAACACTTTGCTCACACACGTTGTCTTCTTTGGAGCTGTTGCTGTCAGATCACAGCTTTATTTCACACCCATTAACACGGACTTATCATTTTATTTTATTTGTTTATGTATTTATTTTTTTTTGTGACAGGCTCTCGCTATGCAGTTCAGGCTGGCCTTGAGCTCACTTTTGTAGCCCAGGCTGGTCTCGAACTCACACCCATCCTGCTGCCTCAGCCTCCCAAGTGCTGGGATACAGGCGTGCGCCACCACACCTGGCTAGGCTTGGTTTAGTTTTTTACCCTACTTTCCCCCCTGCTTCTCAGATTGGATCATTTTGGTTGTCCTGTCTCCAAATTCGCTGATTGTCTCCGCTGTTTAAATCTTCTGTGGAGCCCTTCTGGGGAATTTTTTTATTTTAGTGAATGTATTTTTCAGCTTCAAAAATTCTGTTTCCTGTTACAGTTTCTATTTCTACTTTGTTCACACATTGCTCCCCTAATTTCCTTTAGCTCTTTGAGCATGCAGGACTTCTAGAAATATATTCTAAGTGGTTGCCCAAAACCATAGACAACATTCTAAACTTTATAGTTTTTGCTTTTTCCATCTTAGCAAAATTGTTACTGCATATATTGTGGCTGTGAATTATTTTTTTGGAATGCATAGGAGTTTATTTCTTAAGAGATACTTTCATGTCTTTAAATTTTTTTTATTGGCACAGATGTTTCATACATATTAATCATATTTAGCATAGGGAATTTGTACTGCTACATAATATATCTTTTCTTTTTTCTGTTTTTTTAGGGAAGGGTCTACAAGGTGTGCAGGGTCTCACTACTAAATCAGACTCATAGTAATCTGCCTGCTTACAGTCTCCCAAGAGCTGGGATTACAGGCGCATGCTACCATGTCCAGTCTCAATTGCCATCGCAGCACGCCGGAAGGGCAGGGCTGGTACAGCAGGCCCAGGGATTGAACCCAGGCCCCTATGCCTGCTTGCTGGTGCTTTAATCCGCTGAGCTATTTGGCTACCCCTACATAACATATCTTAATTCTTTTTTTCCCATTTTCCTCCCCTTCTGCCATCCCTTCTTCCCTTCCCCATGTACAGAAGTTTTGCTTCCATTTTCCCCCCTTCCATTCTTTTTCCTTTTCTCTTCTTACCCCCCTCCCTGTTCCCCTTCCCATTTGAACGCATTCCTCCTGCTTCTCAGTATCTTTCCTCCATTTGGCTCCTTATTTACCCTTTGGTTTCACACAAGAGAAATAATTTGCTATTTAAACTTCTGTGTCCAAGTCCGGGTGTGGTGGTGCACATTTGTAATCCCAGTGCCAGGGAGGCTGAAAACAGGAGGATCACTGCAAGTCCAAATACATAATTAAAAAAAAGAAACTTGTGTGTCCAATTTATTTTACTTAAGATTATAGACTTAAAGTACATCCATTTTCCTACAAATGACTCCAATTTCTCCTTCTTTATGGCAGAGTAGTACTCCATTGCATATACATACCACATTCTCTTTATCCATTCATCTTTTAATTGTCTTATTTGACCATTTGCCTATTATAAATTGTGCTGTTATAAACACGGGTAAGCAGATGTGATTTTGGTGTAATGTTTTTAACTTTTCTGGGAAGATACTTAAAAGGGAAACTGCTGGATCAAATGGAATCTCTAGTTCTACTTTTCTGAGGATTCTCCAGACTGGTTTCCATAGTGGTTGTCCCAGTTTACACTCTCATCAGGAATGGAGAAGGGTTCCTTGTTGCCCAAATGCGGCTGTAAATTTTGCAGTTTGAAAAATGACAGCAGAACCAATGCAATTACATTTTCCTCTTCACAACCTCCCAAATGAATTTGCTTTTACTGTAGATCTTTGTCTTACTCTTCTCTTGTTGCTGGGACAAACACTCAACACTCAAAATGAAGGAAGGCAAGGTTTGTTTAGCTCACAGTTACTGGAGGTTTCAGAGTTTAAAACAGCCTGAATTACGCAGCAAGACCTCGGAGCCTTTTCTGCTCAGGAGAGAGGGTCAGTGCCTCCATCTTCCCCAAACATCTCCTCTCTGCCCAAGGCGGCCTCAAGCACAGACACCACTGCCCTGCACCGCAGGGTCTGGAGGAGAGGCTGGGCACTGCTGTGTCCAGGATGACCCGCTCCACACCTTCAGGAGGCCATTGGCCTGGGGAAGCACATGCTGCCAGTTTAACAGTTCAAGCCTATCTGGCCCTGCCCCTCAAGCCCTGCCCTGGTGCTCTGGCCCTGCCCCTCAGGCCCCACCCTGCCCCTCAGGCCCCACCCTGCTCCTCAGCCATGTCCGCCCCATGCCTTATATGAGGCTTTGGAGGGACACTTATACACAAACCATAACAATCTTCACAACCTCAACCTACAATTTTTTCTTTTTTCCATTCTTATTAAGTTGAAGACGTTTGCCTTTTCTCTTAAAGGAAGCACTTTATGGCTTCCCTTTGGCTCCCACCAACTGCCAGTATCACTACACTTGCATGTTAGGGCATTGTTAAGTAAAACGAATTGCTTGATACAAGCACTGTGATGCTGTGAGCTACTCTAAGTGACCGCGTGGACACATGGACCGAAGGAATGACTTCTGTCCTAGGAAGGATGGGGAAGCCAGTCAAAGTTTTCAACATTCTACTCAGAATGTTGTGTAATTTATAACTTATGGTTACTTTTTTCCTGGAATTTTCCATTGACTATTTGGAGACTGTGGTTGACCACAGGAAGCTAACACTGCAAAAAACCAAGTGCAGAGCATGGGGCGACTATATGGAATACAGTTGACTTCAACATTTTTGGTTAGTGATCCTGTGTCTGAGTTTCCTCAGTGGTGGCTGTCAAATCCCTTTTGTTCCCACAAGTGGCCACATTTTCCCGTTGCATGCTTGCTTTTTTCAGTTGAAAACGTGACAGTCTGAATATGCAGTGACTCTGAAAATCGGGTCTGTGCACTTCTCAGGGATTGCTGACCTTTCCTGAGAGATGGTGTTGTTCCTTTGTGGTTTTCTAGCCATTTCTACAAGTTGGTGTTTCCTGTTCTGTGGGATCTCTGAAGTTTTGGTTTTGTTATCTCCGAGGTCAACTGGTGATGTGACAGAGATTTCCTTAAACACGTGGTTCCAAAAAGGAGAAGAAAGAATAGATTGTTTATTAAAATTTCCTGGCAGATGGTGTCGGGGATCTTTCCTCCAGGACAGCCAAAGCCAGTGTGGTGCCTGCCTCGGTCCATGAGGCACTGCCAGACCAGCTCAAATGTTCAACATTGAATTTTGGGGGACAGGGTCCTCCCACTGCCCTTTCTGGTACCTGTTGGCTTATCCTGGGACCTCATTTCTATAGCTTAGGGGAATCTGGGGGCTGGTGGCTGGACCCCCAGGCTGCTATGTCTGGTTAGGATCCAGAGTTCCTAGCTGGCTCATTTCAATCACTTCTAGTGGCTCAGTGATCGCTTTGCTGGAGAGAGGACCACGAGAGCTGCCCGCTGGGTGGCTTCACTCCAGAGAGCCTGTTTTTATTGTTGTTATTATTATTTTACTCAGTTGATGCTTTCCAGCTTTATTGAGGTATAATGTACAATTTATTTTTACTTTTATTTTTTGGTACTAGGGATTGAACTCAGGACCTTGTGCTTGCCAGGCTAGCGCTTATACCGCTGAGCTATCTCTCTAGCCTTTGGACAAAACTTTATAAATCTAAGCTCTGTGTCACGATGATTTGGTATACTTGTATATTATAAAAGTATCACTATAGGGCCAAGGAGTTAGCTTAGCAGCATAAGTGCCTGCCTGACAAACGCAAGGTCCTGAGCTCCATCCCTGGTACCCCCAACCCCCCCAAAAATGTATCACTATAGTCAGTCTAATTAACATATCAATGGCCCTACACAGTTAATTTTGTATGTCTGTGTATAGTGAGAATACTTAGGATCTAGCCACTCTGTGAACTAATTTCCAGCACTCAATACATTGTTATAAACTTTAATCACCATGCCAGTACAGTAGGTCTCCAGAATTCATTCCTTTTATAACTGAAATTTCTGCCCTTGGACAGCATCTTTCCATTTCTCCAATTATTAGCCCTTGGCCACCACCAATTTTCTGTTTCTCTGAGATCTGATTTCTTCCATTCTACATGTAAGTGAGATCATTTCATACATGTCTTTCTAGGTATGGCTTATTTCAGTCAAAATAATGTCTTCTGGGTTCATTCATGTTGTCATATATAGCAAGATTTTGTTTTCAAGAGGGGGCTATGTTCCTAATCCATTCATTTGTCAGTGGACACTTGGTTTGTTTCCATGTCTCAGCTGTTGCGAATAGTGCTCCAATGAACATGGTAGTGCTGATAGTGCTTCAGCATACTGATTTTATGTCCTTTGGGTATATGCCCAGGAGTGGGGTTGCTGCATCGTATGGTTGTTCTATTGTTAATGTCTGAGTCCTCTCCATACTGTAACCCATTGTAGTAGAACCAGTGTACATTCCTACCATTAATTCCTATCTCTTCTCTTTTCTCCACATTTTTGCCAATGCTGTTTTTTTTTTTTTTTTTGTTTGTTTGTTTTTGTACTGAGGATCAAACTTAGGGACGACTTTTGTACTGGCAAAGCAGGTGCTTAGCCACTGAGCTATCTCCTAGGCCCTTTGCAAATGTTTATTATCTTTTGGTTTTTGATAATAGTCTTGTTAACAGGTGTCAGGTGATTCTTAGTATGGTTTTGCGTCATATTTCCTTGATGATTAATGAGCACATTTTTGTGTGATGTCAGTTATTCGTAGATCTTTTTTTGTAGAAATATCTGTTTTGGAACTTTGCCCATTTTTAAGTGGGTTATGTATTTTCTTTTATTGAGATTTATAAATTCCAAATGTATTTTGGATGTTAATTGCTTATCAGATAAATGATTTTCAAATATTTTCTTCCTTCCATTATGGAGGTTCTGTATTTCATTTTGGTGATAATTTCCTTCACTGCATGGAAACATTCTAGTTGGATGTCGTCCCTCATGTTTATTTTTGTTTCATTGAGTAAAAGATTTTCATATCCAAAAATCATTGCCAAGACCAACGTATAGAGATTTTCCTCTAGAAGTTTTATAGTTTTCAGGTTTTTATATTTAAGTTGTTAACCTGTGTTTAATTTTTATGTCGTATAAGAGAAGGTAACATTTTTCCTCTCTTTCTCACTCCTTTCTTTTTGCATGCATCTCAGTTACTTCTCTCTCTTTGCTGAGATAAAATCCGTGTCATCCACAGGTAAAGGGAGGACAGGGTGATGTAGCTCACAGTCTGTAGAGGTTCAAGTCCGTAACCTGCAGGCTCCGAGGCAGGGTGGCACATGGCAGAGGGGCAGTGGACAGCAAAAACAACGTGAGCAAAGGGGAAGGAGGCAGCCTGTGTTCCCCCCTTTATTTAGTGTTCAGGGTACCACCATAGGGCAGGAGTAACACTCAGGCCCCCACACCCAGCACTAGACAACAAGCCAATAACAAACTCTAGATTCAGCTGCCTCTGCATGAGGCTTTTGGGGCATATCCAGACAGAAAACGTAACAGCATGCAAATATCCCATTTTTCTAGCATCTTTTCTTGCAGAGGGTATCCTTCCTCCATTGCATATCCTAGACCCTTTAGTAAAGATTATTTGGCCATATATATGTGGGTTACTTCTGGGATCTATAGTCTGTGTCAAAGTTCTATGTTCTATGTTCTGTTTTTATGTTGTTACTATATTGTTTTGATTTCTGTAGCTTCGTGGTATAATTTCATATCAGGAAATGTGATTCCTTTAGCCTTCTGGGGGTCTCTGTTGTTTCATATGAAGTTAGGATAGTTTTTACTGTTGCTGTGAAAAGTGCCATTGTAAGCCAGGTGTGGTGATGCACTCCTGTAATTTCAGCATTTGGGAGGCTGAAGCAGGAGGATCAGTGCAAGTTCAAGACCAGCCTGGGCTACAAAAGTGAGCTCAAGGCCAGCCTGAACTGCATAGTGAGACCCTGTCTCAGAAAGAAAAAAAAAATAGTGCCATTTTACATTTTGATAAGAGATAGCATTGGATGCGTAGATCACTTTGGGAAGTGTGAACGTTTTGACAGTAATTACTCTTCCAGTTTATGAACACATAATTTTAGCTTCTTTCAATATTTTATAATTTTCAATGTACAGATCTGAAAGCCTCATTTTTACAGAAAAAAACTTGATTTCTGTCACAGAAGCTGCAGCAATGAAGACCACCATACAGAAATTCTCTTCCTTCTCTATCTGTCTGGTGGGGCTTTCTTACTATATCCCTCACAAACAAATATCAGAAAGTTGTGGGTCTGGGAATAGTGTTTCCAGTACAGGAAAGAGCAGTTGCAAAGGCTCTGAGGCAGGAACTACTGTAACCTCCTAGCTTTTGGTCCTGTATTTTGTGTATTTTCTCATGGACTGTGAGCTCCTCAGAGCAATGTCCATATCCTATTTATCCCGTTTCCCTTGTGCCTGGCGTAGTTCCTGACATGGGTCCTCAGCACACACATATTCAGTCTAGGAACGTCTTTCATTGGCTGCATACCTACCTTACTGGTTAGAATCTTTCAGCTTCTTTTTCTCTAGCTCATCCTGAAGGTGTTAGATATTTAGTTAATTGTATTCCTTGGGCTTCTGCTGCTAAAGTGACAGAAATGAATATCTTAAATAACAAAGTGGGAATTGACTCATGGGAATAGAAGTTAGGAAAGAGTAGAAATTCTGCAGACTCCTGGGTTTGGGAACTTCTGCCATCCCTCTTCCCACCTGTCCACCCTTCACTTGGGCCCCTGCCCATGGCTGGCCTCTACTTCCCTGTGTTTGATGCAGGGGGAATGGTCCTTCGCCACTCTGGCATTATAGTCCTATAGCTCTCAGTCCTGGGGGAGCAAAGCACTCTTTGTTTACATGCAAAACAGTCTGCCGGGTCATTCTTGGTCCCAGATGCCTACCCTATGACTAAGGTAAAGCAGGAGGCAGCTTCAGCCTTTCCAGAATCACTTAGGACTGAGGGAGGAGAAAAGTTCTTCAGAGAATGACAACATAGCCCTCTGTTGGAAGCTGAAATAGACCCGAGGGTGCGCACACCATCGAGGTAGCGGGCTTCCTCCAGGAAGCTGCACGGCCCGGGCTGGTGCCTTGTCTCTGCTACCTGCCAGCAGTTGGACCTCAGACATCCCGCTCTCTGTGCCTGGGTTTCCTGCGCTGAGCGGGGAGTGTTAATGGTACCGTTGCTGAGAGGATGAAGGTGGACCACGTAGGTAGAGCCCTGGGCCACGTGTGGTGCAGGGTAGCGCTAGCTGTGTAGGCATCGTTTACTGTTCTTGTTACTATAACAACATAAGCATGGAACCTGCCGCTTTCTCATCATTTGCTGGCCCAATGACTGTCTTTAAAAAGGGATGAAGGTTGACATTGGCCTGAGTATCCTGTGGACTTTGGCTTTAGCCCTCTTTTGGGTGGCGTCAAAGGTCCCTTGGTCTCCAGTGCCTAGGAGGATGCAGTGCCCATTTGTTACAATGGCGACAGATTTGGAGGTCACAAGAGCTCACGTGGAGCGCTGGCTGTTCTGGCAGCAGTGAGTTAAACGCGAGGCTCTGGGGTGGAGGTGCACGTGTGGGGAGCATTCAGCCCTTTATTCCACAGATAGTTTCTTTTCCTTGTCCTTCCTCTTTTCTTCACCTCCTTCTGTGTTACTTTAAAAAGAATGCCTGGTTTATTTACCAGCAGTTCATTGCTAACAGAGAACTTTGTGATAAAACTCACATCCACCTATCTTCATAGGGCATTTGAAGTGGTTCTGTTTGTTCTTACTTGAAAATGGGTGCGTTTTCACTGGGCATGAATGGAAAAAGGGATTGTTTGCAGTTGGCAGGAGGTGAATTTGCAGCTATAAGACCTTTGTATTAAAAAAAAAAAAAGACCTTTGTATTTTGAGATCCAAAATCTCTAGAAAAGAGTTAAAGATTAATAATGATAGTAATAATGATGATGATGATGATGATGATGATGATAATAATAATAATAATAATAACAACTGCATGCTGAGTGCTCTCTCTTTGCCATGCGCCATGCCAGGTGCTCCGTGTGGACTGCCTCAGTGATCCCTGTAGGCGTCCTCCTAAATAACTCCCTAATCCACTTCACAGACAAGCAACTCAAGGGTCAGAGAAGAAGAGTAACATGGCAGAATTTTCCTAGATGGCACGCGGGGAACCCATGACTCAGACTTAGGCTCTGGTGCTCATGCCAGAATTTTGGGGCCATAGTTGGATCTCACATCTCCCCAGAGGTCCATGTGTTAAAGGCTTGGTCGGAGATAAAAGAGATGGGGACCTGTGGGAGGTCTTCTAGGCATTGATGAAAAAAGATGGTGAGACTTTGGGTCTTCTCCTCTCTGCTTCCTGGCCACCAGGGGGTGCAGCCTGCCAGGATGCGCTGTCTCACCCTAGGCCCAAATACCATGAGGCCAACTGACCGTGAAATGAGCTGTGAGCCAAAATAAACCTTTTCTTTATATAAGTATATTGTCTCAGGTATTTTGTTACAGTCATGGAAAGCTGACTAACGTACTAGGTGACTATTATTGGCCATTGTAGGATCACTGAAAGTGAAAGGCAGATTTCCAACTTGAAAAACAAAACAAAGCAAAAAGAAAAATAAGATAATACTATCTGCTATAGATAAACAAATAACAGTATTGGTTGTTGATATGTAAAGATAGTTTCCCAAGTATAGGAGTTCTGACGTGATCAGTCCAATTTAAGAAGAAAAATTATACATTACATATGATCCATATGTTAAAATTATTCTATGTATGAAAATAATTGATTCTTGTGTGGGCACATTGAAAAGTTGTTTCTGAAGATGTCATTTTGTTTCCTCTTTGTCATTTGAGGTTGGTTTTATGGTTTAGATTTAAAAATGTCAGCCAGAGGACTTGGGAGATAGCTCCATGGCCCAAGTGCCTGCCTGGCAAGTGCAAGGTCATGAGTTTGAACCCCAGTCCCACGGGGAAAAAAAGTTATTTAAAAAAAATTTAAAAAAAAATGTCAGCCAGAAGCCTCATGGGAAGAGAAAGGGCTCTAGGAAGTGACTGGCTCACAGAGGCGCTCTGCTCCTCTCTGGATTAATCTGCAATAAGCTCCTGATTGAACGTGCTGTGAGGAGGTGAGGCCCAGTGGGAGGAGGAGTGGCTTTGGGGCCCTTGCCCTCTCTGTCTCTGTCTTTGTCTCTGTTTGTGTCTCTGTCTGTCAGTCTCTCTGTGCATCTCTCTGTGTCTCTGTCTCTGTCTGTCTGTCTGTTGGTCTCTCTGTGCATCTGTCTCTGTCTCTGTCTCTCCCTCTCTCTCACTCTCTCTGCCTGTCTGTGTCTGTCTCTCTGCCTCCCTGCCTCTCTGCTTCCTGGCTGTCATGTTCTCAGTAGCTTTTCTCTACCTTCTGCCTCCCATCAGTTTGGTTCTGCCTCAGTGGCGGCTGAAACCTCTGAAGCCATGAGCCAATAAACATCTCCCCTCTTAATCACAGGTGTCAGATATTGCATCCCAGGAACAGGCAGGCTGCCTCATCCAGACTGCGGAGTCTGAATGGAGCACACTGGGCACTTCTTGTATTCAAAAGACTACTGTTTTTAGTCAGAGGAAAAGAAACGAGCGTCTGGGACAGTTATTTCATCATTTCTGGTCTCTCAAATGTATGTGTGCCCTGGTCTACCCAAACTGCGTGGATACTTATAGATTAAATCATTTTTCCTGGGAAAATGCCCAGTGTATTACAGGCACTGTTCTAAGTGTCAGACACAGTAGTGAACAGCTCTGGTGGGCTGTTTCTGAACCTTCCTGGAGCTGGATGGGGAATGGAGGCAATAAACAAACAGGCAACTCTAATATGAAGTAAATCAGATGG
>PVKN010031763.1:0-12410 GCA_004027915.1 Capromys pilorides
TTAGATTAATTCTCCAATTTATAATTTTTTTCCTCAGTGAAAATTTCTTTCTCAGTGGGTTCATTATTAAATGTACAGGAATACCATGGATTTTTGTGTGTTCATATAATATCCTGGTATATTATTTAATTTAGTTATTAATCCTAAGAATCTTTTGATAGATTTTGCAGGGTTGTCTGTATAGAGTATTATGTCATAGGCAAGTAATGATAATTTGACCTTTTCCTTACTATTTATATTCCTTATATTTCTTTTTCTTCCTGAATTGCTCTTGCTAATGTTTTAAGTACTACGTTGAACAGAAGTGGTGATAGTGAACATTTGTGTCTTGTTTCTGATTTTGAAGGTAAACTTGCAGTTCTTCCTGATTTAATATGATCTTGGCAGTAGTTTTGTCATACATTACTTTTATGAGATTGAGATAAAGTTCTTCTCTATCTACCATAATCAGTGTTTTTATTATGAAAAGATGTTGGATTTCATCAAAGAATTTGTCTGCCTTCATTGAGATAATCATGTGATTTTTGTCCTTACTTCTGTCTTATGTAATGTATTACATTCATTGGTTTATATATGTTGAACCATCCCTGTGTCCCGAAGATGAAGCCCACTTGGTCATGATGTATGATACTTTTGATCATGCATTGCATTCGCATTGCCAGTATCTTGTTGATTTTTGCACCAGTATTCATTAAAGAGACTGGTGTATCATTCTTCTTTTTGTTGAAACCTTGTCTGGTTTTAGCATCAGGGTAATGGTAGCCTCCAAGGATGACTTTTGGAGCAGCCTTCTATTTCAGTTTCATTAAAGACTTTATGGAGTATTAGTGGTGGATCTTCTCTGAGGTTCTTATGTAATTCATCAGTGACTCTATCCAGACCTGGCCTTCTCTTTGTTGGCAGGTGCTGTGGTCTGTATCTAGACAACCCTCAAATGCCTCATGTGAACCATAGGTGGAGCTTTTTGGAGGTGGCTGGATCTAGAGTGTGTGATGCTGGGATTAAGGATGTGATGCTAGGCTTAAGGTGCCCCAACCTGGATATGAGTGATACCTGACCTTAAGACAGAATATGAGACAAAAAGAGCTGCTATTGTCACTTCCTGCTTGCTACTTTTGTGATTTTCTGCCTTCTACCCAACATGAACTATTTCTCCTCTGTGATACCTCCTGCCATGCCATCATCTTTAAGCTAGCCAAGTATGAATGGAAACCTTTATTTATTATCTTATTATTAACCAATTTACTTACATACAGACTTGTGAAGTAGTTGTTGGTAATCATTTTTGTTTTGTCAGCATCCGTTGTGATTTTACCTTTTCCATTTCTAATTACATCGATCGGGGGCTTTTTTTTTCTCTTTATTTATTTATGTTAGATTGTCTAAGGGTTTATTTATTTTCTTTATTCCTTTGACTACTTCTTCGCATTTTTGTTTGTTTTGTTTTGGTCTTAATTTCATTGATATCTGCACTGATCTTTATAATTTCCTTCCTTGTCTACCTTTGAGTTTCAATTGGTTTTGTTCTCCTAGGACCTTATGTGATACCATTAAATTATTTCTTTGGGTTTGCTTTGCTCTTATTGACTTTCACAACTGTAAACAGCCCTCTTAGACCTCCTTATTGTGTCCTGTGGCTTCTGGCATTGTAAATGGGCATTATTGTCTAGTTTAAGAAACTTATTTTTTTCCCTGTTTTTTTTTCTATAATACATTGTTTACTGAAGGCTATATTGTTTCATTTCCATGTACAGAATCCTTCTAAACTGCCTTCTTTGAGGATGTTGCAAAATTATCACAGGTTAACTCATGCTTAATATGTCCTAATATGGTAGCCAACCGCTCCTTGTGGGCCTCCAATGATTCTTGCTTCCTGACTTTATACCCTTGCCCCGTGCCCTCCCACAAGAGTTCACCTGTAAAGTCAAAAGGACATTGAGAATATGACAGCGTGGCATCCATGCTAGATAATAGAGCCCACTGCCACTTCCATTATTCCCTTGCTTTGCTTGTGCTAAGGAAAGAGCTGCCATTAGGACACTGAAACAGTCCTCTGCAAAAAGCATGTGTTGGGAAACCGCAGCCTCTTGCCAACAGCCAGCACCAACTTGCCATCCTGCAGAGTAAGCCATCTCAGGAGGCCATGCCACCCAGCCATCAGCCTCAAGTGACTGCAGCTCTGCTGAATCCTGAGTGCCACTTCATGAGAACTTCACCAGAGACACCCAGCTAAGTCACTCTTGAACTTCTGATCCACAGGCATCGGAAGACATGATAAATGCTTATCATTTTCTAAAGCTAGTAATTTATTTTCCTGACTTTCTATGTAGCAAGGGCTTACATACCTGTTTCAACCCAAGAAAGGTATCAGAGCTCCTAATTCAGGATTCCTTCTGTGGCCATAACTGAGCAGGCAGCCCAGGCAAAATTACTTCTTCTCTTTCTCCCTTAATTTACTCTATTAAACAGAAACTTCACAATAGAAAGGTTTTTTTTTTTTTTTCTTTTTAAAGAACCTTAGTAACAGCCCTACTGTATCAAACAGGATTGGTTTTAAATGAACATTCTTGTACTGCTCTGCCTGCCAGGGGAGTTGTGAGACTTAATTAATTACAGATCTTTGGATGAAAAGGGTACTGAGCACTGGAAATTATCATCAAACAGAACCAAGAAAAATGAACGAAAAAAAAAAGAAAGGCATATTCTCTCCTTGCTGGCTAAATCCATTTCACCTGGGATTTAACAAAGGCTGAGTCACCTATTGTTTAGAGCATATTCAGTTTTTGCTGAGTACAGAGTGGAAATAAGCCAGCACAGCATGAGAACTGGGAGCCCCTGTCTTTTAACTTAAAATAGGCACTTTTCCCAAAATAAATCCCAACTTCTCCTTTTGGGGACAGCATGGCCCCTGGGCTCATGTGAGCTTTCAAGGAGGAATGCTAAGGTGGAACAGATATCAGGGAGCCCCGTGGAGCAGGGGAAGGTGCGTAACAGAGTCTCCTGGACTGGGAGCCAGTCAGCCCCATGGACACATTGTCTGTCCTGTGCAAACATGAAGTGGAGGAAAAAACATTCTTCAAGTCCTCTTTAATATTCTAATAATAATGATCTTAGGAGAGAATGCTCAGGAGAACAGATCTGATTTTTCACATAAGAAAGAGATGATGGTGGGTAAAGAGACCAGGAGACACAATGGGAAAATCTCCAAGTTTTGTAGCCAGATCCAAGAGTTCAAGTTAGATTCCTCCACATACTAAACAAATAGCGTTGGCCTAGGGAAGTAGCAACCTCCTTGACCCTCAACTTCCCGATAGCAAGATGTGGCCGCTGGTAGCACAGGCAGGATTCTGCGCCCCATAGTCTTCTTCCAGTCCCATAGACTTCTAGATGCTAGTGAGAGGAGGAAGAAGCAAAAGGACTTCATCACTGCAATAGTTCTACCACCAAGGGTCCCACCCCTCCCCCAGGCCTTAGGACATAAAGTATGCCTGGGGCCTAGGGCTATGCTTCCTGAGGTTCTGTGGGCCTTCTCTTCTCTGAGTCCTCTCACACAGCACAAAATTAAAACTCAGCCTGTTTAGGCTCCATCCTTCCCATCCATTCACCCCATTTTCTCTGAAGATGTCTCAGCAGGCAGGTGGAGATCAGGTGCTCTCATCCAAAGCAGTAAAGTAAAATCAGAGGGGTAGTTTCCTTTACCTTGCTCCCATCTGCCTCGGGTCTGCATGCAGTGTGGCCCAGTCCACCAGAATGCTGTTCGGAGCTTGTGGAGCCTGAGCCTCAGGAGCAGTCGTGAGCCCTTTTCTTTGCTCCACCCACTTCATACGTACATTTATCTTTGTTCTTCATGGGGAGAGGTGACAGGCCTAGTGTAGCAAGCATTCCTAAACCAATACTCTTACAATCATAGATCTTATAATATTCTTTATCACTTCTCTTAATGGTCAAGAGAAATAATGAGCATTAAATCTGACAAACCTTCATCAGTGATACCCAGGTTGGTGATTACTGTAGCCTCAGGATGGTTGGTAACATTTCTGACCTGGAGTGAAATGGTCTGCTCTAGAAGAGAGTAAGCAAGAAAGAGGTGGAAGGCAGCAGACTCCGCTAGGATTCCCTGCCCTCAGTCACTCAGTGATAGCAAGTGAAGTTCTGACCATAATCCCAGGACCTGAATTTGTCTTATGGATTCCATTAACCCTATTCATTCTGCCTATCACTGCTGCGTGGTTGGAAACTTCCTCCAGATTCCAGAGCCATAACTGTATTTCTTGGTGTGTGGGGTCGGGGTAAGGAGGAGTGCATAGGCAGCGCTGACCATTTCTATTTTGTTTGGAACATGTAAGGGCCACGTGAGGCTTGGGACAGCCCAGCTTGTGAACCTTTATATGTGGGCTTGGAAAGACCTCAGTATCCCCCATTTCTCTCTGCTCACTGGGTCTGAGTTCTGGTCTTGGTTCTGTCAAAAAGCACCTACTAATTGCTGCCAGAAGTCACAGTTTTCCCATGTGATACAGGGATGTTAATCCTGACCAGAACATTTGGGAGATCACATATAGGAAGATTTCCTACACATAAAGTGCCTCAAAATGTAAAAATATAGTATGTGGGGCATTGCTGTGGACAACACTAGACTCTTTTACTTAGTCAGCTTTTATTTCCTTGTCTGTATTTCACTTCTCTGCCTTCCTACTTATCTGTTATACTTACTATTCTCTTTTTCTGTTTCGCTTCTGCTTATGTCTTAGATGAGTCAGTTTGACGTATATTGATTGACCAGCCTCTTGGTAATCAAGACTGACATGAAATGCTGATTTCTAGCATGGAACTTTACTAGAAACTCTTTAAGGAGGGTCTGACCTTGATTCTTAATGAGGTTGGTAGAGCAAAGTGTCTCTTTCCCAAATTGTTCTGACTTCTTTTCTAAGAACTTATTTTAGAAATAACTATAAAATTTCATATGTCTAAGAATCACTAAAAAGAGAGACATGAGGATGCCAGAGCCCCCTCCTCAGAAACCTAGGGTGAAATTAAAAAATGTGGCCTTTTCATAAGAATTCACACAGCCTAAAGGGATCCTGATGACCACTTAGAAAAGTCTTGTGAACAGGAATGGGCCGAACAAGAGTTGACTTCTCTCTTATGCAATTAAATATTCCTCCAAAATAGATGAAGCTTATAGAGGCCAAAAACAAACTAGAAGAAAGCCAGAGAGGCCAGCTGAAAACCCAAATGATTAAAGTTCTGCCAAGAATTATTTATGAACAGGAAAAAAAACCTAAATAGTGACAGATTCTATCATGGACCCAGTGACTGCCTGTAGACAGATAGTTAGGCTACAAATACAAAACATTAGCAGCAAAAGGCTCAGCAATTATCCAAGCTGTGACAAGATCAAAGCTCAGACTCATAGAATGACATGAGGGAAGAAGCAGTCTGGCTTTACAACAAAGGAAAGCTTTCACGTGCTAAGACTCAAGGCATTGTGAATTGACCTCCTCAAAGAACATAGTGGAGGTTGAATTTTTCCAGGTGCCGCTACAGAGAAGACTAAATATAAACTGGAGGACAGGAACTGAGATAGAGTCCTGATATTTTTGTAGCTGCACTTTTTCAGGGCAGTTGTTCGACGTCTCTCCTTGAAGCAAGATCAACGCTGCCAAACAGCAGGTGCAGATCCAGGTTAGGTCTTCAGAGTCCCTATTTCTCTCCTCTGTTGCTCCTCTCCCTATGCCCTGGCTGGCACACAGCAATTTCATGCTAATTCTGGACCTATCCACAGCTCGCAAAGACTCTGTCCTACTGCCCCTTTGCCATGGCTTGCAACCCTGAAAGCATTGATTATTCACAGTGAAAATTAACTATGTAGGTCAGTGGTTCTCAGCACTAACTGTGCATTAAATTTACCCAGCGACTTTATTTTGCTACACATGTCAAAGCCCTATCTCAGACCTACTAAACAAATGATTTAGTGGTGCAACTCAGACATTAGTATTTTTTGGAAGTTCTTTGGGTAACTTTAATAAATGAGCAGAAGAACACCAGGCTAGGTAATGATTCCAACCTTGCCGTACATCAGGATTTCCTGGGAATATTTTTTAAATAATACCAGACCCCATTCTCATAAATTTAATCAGTTTGAGATGAGACTTAATTATTGAATTTTTATAATCCTTAGGTGATTTTAATATGCAACCAAGTACAGAAAAACCCTCCTTAAAGAAGAGCTCCAGCATGCCAAATTATAAATTTATAGTCTCCTGCCATATTTCACCTGATTCCCTTCTCACCTCCTCTGTGCACCCTACTTCTTCTGCTGAAGATCTTATTACCCCTACTATCTCACCTGAGATTAGGTTCCTCAGACTCATCTTTGAATCTACCCTCTTTCACATTTCCATACCAAAGAACTGGCAAAATATTTCACATCTCCATTTCTGCCTAAGGTAGTTCTTTGTCTCACTAAGCAGGCTATGTTACTTCCTAACAGATTTCCATACCCAACCTCTTATTTACTGTGTCAGATTGCTTACAGAAATGGCTCCAACACACACTTGAAATGGTAGTTTGCAGTCCCTCTCATCCAGAACTAAACTATGGAGTCTGATTTCCCAACCTATGAATCTGAGTTAGCTTTGTAGCTTGCTTTGGTCAACACAATGGAGAAATGATGGGATATCCTCTCCAGCCCTAAGCCTCACTCAGGATATATCGCCCATGTCCACTGTTTGCTATGATCACCATAAGAATTTATCCAAGCTTCCTAAAAATAAGCCGATGTTATCCTACTGGAAGTTGAAAGAAAACTTGAAAATCGTCTGAAGTAAAGCTCCCAGGTTGTGAGAGTTCAGCCAAGAGCCACAAACCCACAGACATTTGAGTAGTCCCCATTGTAGCTCCAGGCCAGATGGTCTTGCACATGGCTCTGTGAACTCTTGCACATGGGCCTGTACCTGGCACAGAAAAGTCACTCAATATTCATGGAATGAAATAAACAAATGAAAAAATAAACAGTAAGCACTCCATCCAAATGAACTGTAGGATATAAAAAAAACCCAGTTATATTGAAAGAACAGAACAGGAATGTGAATGTGCTTTTGTATAGAAAAATAACAGCATACAGATAAACATCTAGAACAGGAGTGAGTGGGTAAGATGTATAGGACTCTAAATCCTCATAGCAAGGAATAAGGAGATACTGTCTAAATTTTATAAACTAAGTATATTAGAATCCTGGTAGTAAAACATACAAACTGAGAATAAAAGCATTTTAAGATTTTATCACTAGAGACTGGGATGCAAAAGATAATTTTAGGTTTTATGGCTGTGTAAACATATGAACATTTTTACAATGTATACAGATTGCTTTTATGAATTCTAATTTAATTTTTAACATTTCTTGTTTTAATTTAGAAAGGATTAAGAATAAAAACATAATGGCCCCTTTTCCTTTGAGATTAAATCATACATCTAGTTTAGTGTCCAGAGAATCCAGCCCCTCCAACTGGTAAACCAGTGACAACTGAATTCTCTTCCCTAGGAGGAGCTACTGTTATCCACACCCATTCATTCTCCTTGCCATCTTTCCATCAGCCTCCTCCCCTATTCTCCAGTTGCAGTTGTACTTCATTCAAACTCTCCTCATGCAAATAAATAATAAATAATTGAACACATAAATAGGAAACATAAAAATTTGGAAATAACCCCATACATTAAGATTAAGAGGATCTATAAATGGGCATCACAGAACATCTCTGTTTTACATAATGATCTGTACAAAATCATGTATGGAGGCTGGCAGGATGAGGCCAGTGTCCTTTGACTCTAACCAAATATACTCAGCAACATTCACTGAATCCCTGACATCACTAAAAGAAGCCCAGAGATGAGTACAATGATCTTTAGGAGCAAGTAGAATCCCATGATTTCTGTTGATCTAACTCCCATATCTATGACCAGACAAGACAACTTTTTTCTACAATGTACTTAGTGGGCATCTGAGTTTCTAATATATTTAATACATAAGAATACACTGATACCAAACACCTATCATGCATCCACTATCATAGCAGAAAAGAAAAACAATAATTTCTTGAATGCCCACCACATAACAGACACAAATGACAGCAATCATTCTACAAGTACATACAGATGTGTGTTGCTGTTATTGCTGCTTAAAGAATTAGAAGAGCAAAATCCATTTATTCTTCCATGTGCAGAAAACTATTCATCCAGCAAAGTGAAGTGGGCCACTGAACACTTTTTCAAAGGCTTAGGAAAATAGTCTCTGTATCTAAGGAACCACACCAACTCAGTTTCTTTTGTTGAGGTGAGAACCATCATTAGATTATTTTTTGGTTGTTGAGTATCAAGCATGGAGCCCAGATTCCATCACTGAGCCTTTTTGTTTTTGAGAAAGATTCTAAGCTGCCCAGGCTGGTATTGAACTTGTGATCCTTTTGCCTGTACTTCTGAAGGGTTACAGGCCTGTGCCATGCCACATTTAGATTATTTTTAAGTCATCACAAAACTATATTCATAGACTGGCATCAGGATGATAAATGAGCCCAAGGATAGTTTTGGAAATGATACACAGAGAGCCTTCAGGGGGTGGATCATCAATATGAGTTTTGCTGACATATTCCAAACCAACTGATGGAAGTGGGCAGAGAGGGTGAATGGGAGAAGTCCAGCTTACAGCTACCTCTGAAGGAGCTAGTCATTATTGTCTGGGGCAGGAGACAAGGCCTTCCCAGTGACAAGGGCCCAGAGGGCTAATGTGCTCAAGTCAAAGCATTTCCCCCAAATATACTTAATTTAAAAAATAATCTGTCTCAAAAGAGGAACAAAAAAGCCAACCTCTGATGAAAGTGGAAGAAAGGAGCACAAATAATAATCATATGCTTTGGAACACATCAAGGTATGTCCATGTTTGGGGAACTTTCTCATCCAATCTCATTCTCACTTTCCCTCCATGCACCTTCTCATCTAACAAGTGATTTTAATGACCCTTGCCTAAGTTATGCTCAATTCGGCTTCTTTCTAGCTCACTAATGCATCTCCTAAAGACTTACTTCATTCACATAATTCATTTGTTGAATGACTCAATAAGCAAATGAATATCACTGAGATGAACACATAAATATTCTAATCAGTGCCAAATTCCAGATAGGTAAGGTCCTTGAAAACCACCGCACAATATCAAACTATGAGGCCTTATTCTAGAAAAGACATCTTGTTTTTAAAGCTGTCGTACAACACTGGGTCAACTTCCACCAATTCACATCATCCTCATCATAATTCTTAAGCAAGTAATGAGCTCAAAGTAGTGTAGAATAAGGAAGAGACCTATGGGATATAGTTTAAATTAAAAGGCCACTGTCATTAAAAGAACTGCCAATGCTAGAAGTGAAAACACCATGCCCAATAAGAATTATATTTAATTAGAGTCATTTATTAATTTTGCCAAGGGATCACTCGATGTGTAATGATGAAGGTAAACTAATGCAGAACACAACGAAGCACAAATTCTCCTGTTATTACTAACAAGTAAATAAATTAAGACATCTGATAATGGAAGCTGGAGAGAAACAGATGCTGTACTTGGCACATCCTGGAACACAGCCTGAGACAGGGGCAGCAGCAGAGGTCTTTTCTCACTGAAGTTGGTGTCAGTTCCTAGCACACTTACTCTTGGTGTCCCATTTGTTGAATTCTAACGTCTTGGATAAGAAAAGCAACATGGACGAGTCTCCACATCTGTGCATCAGAATGCATAAACACAGTGATGTAGCACCTGGTAACAGTCACCCCAGGAATGCCAACCTTCTGCCTTTGTATGCCACTGATTTTTTGCAATAGAAAGAAGGGGAAGTAGCTACTCTGGAGACTGACAGTATTCCACACACCCCACAGGTACCCCTGGATGATCAGGCATTGAAAGAGACCTTTGCATATCCAGGGATAACTTTCCAGAGGACCAGGAGGATGAGCCTCCTTCCTAGAGAAAGAAAGCAAAGGCTTGTGAATATTAAGCCTAATCAGTCAAGTTCCCAAGCTTGATTGGCTTGGGAACTACTTAAGTGATTAAAGAACTTTCTAAGTCTTGGTGGGTCATAGACGCATGACCTTGCCCACATCACCTATTCTCAGCCCCTTCCTCTCAAGCACTGTTCCTCTAATCCAGATACCCTCAGCTAAGCAGCTTTGTCCACTGTGCCCCTCCACCATGATGCTCCTGCCATGGAGCCAGCTGCCCATTGACTGAACCTGCTGAACCGTGAGAAGAATTAAACTTCTTTTTTAAATTGCAGGTGGCAAGTATGTTGTCCAACAAAGGGAAAGCTGACCAAAACCAAGAACAATGAATGCAATAGGGACACTTGGGACTTCGTCTCACTTATCTTTCATACAATCCCATAGGGAAAGCATTGCTCTCCTCATCTTAGCAGGAAATCTAAAGATCACTCAGCTATTAAGTCAAAGCTAGAGTTGAAACTAATTTTTCCCACCCCCAAAGCATAGCCTGCTTAATGGAAGAAAAACTGGTCTTAGAACAGGTCTGACTTCACAGACTTCCTAAATTTTATTGAGGAAGTGATCTGGAAATGCACACCTCAATATTCTGAAGGTTAATTGTATTTTCTTAAATAAAGAAAAAATTAGAAGTTGGATTCTTCCAGTTCTCACAGTTTATAGATATCACTGACAGCTGGAGGAAAACAAATTTGAAAGCTTTGAACCTACCCTGCGTTCTTAAAGCAACCATGAGTCATAGCCATGTATCTCTTTTTCTCAGTTTTACAGACACTTCTCTACCTCTTTACACCAGGGTTCTGTTCTATGACTAACTGTTGGATGTTCAGGTGCTGAAAATGGTCCCTCAGTGAAGAGGTAAATGCCTCATTACCAGGATTACCTGAACACGAGCTAAGTTAGAGCCTGAGAGAACACCCGAGCAGAAGGAGCTACATACGAGTTACAGCAACAGAATTTTTCACCTAAGGCAGCTTCAAAAGAATCTTTCTATTTAGAGACAAAGAAGGAAATAAAGGAGCATCTAAATACCACCAGAATACTGAGTCCTACATCTGCAGTGAAGTCAAGATTGGCAAGCTCACCCTAGACAATGTAGCTTACTTAATTGTGTGTCTGAACAACTCTATAATAATGGCATACAACTCTCCAGTTACTTCTTACTGAGCAATGAGCTTTGCTGTATTAGTTAACAAAACATCTCATACAGCTACACACACACACACACACACACACACATACACACATACACACACACACACTACAATTCATGATGAGTTCTACCAAGAAAAATACTGACCTGCATTAGAACACCCCAAAATATTAGTGTCAGGATCCTGTTTTGAAACTTGCAATGAGAATTTGTCAATCTACATGTTAGTTTATGAACACTTAAAAATGTTTCTGCGAATAGCTCTCTCAGTTCAGAAGTGTTTAGACATGTGCCAAGAGGCTTCATTTCAAAGATGCTTATCTTTGGTTGCAAATGAAGTATAAATAAATACTGTGGAAGGAAGCAGAGAGATAGAAAGGGAAAAAGCCAGTGAACTGGCTGGGTACTTTCCTGGTAAAAGTTTCAATCATCTTCAGATACAAGAAGAAATAAAAAACAGTATTTTCAACATCATAAACCCCTCCCAGTATCTTCCTAATATATTAGTCACTTATCAACTAATTGGTAGCTGAATAAGGATAGAACTTCAGATACAATCCAGGAAATCTTTGCATAACTATTGATCTGCGGGCACAACCAGCCTTCACTTCATGCATTCTGTACACTCTAGTGCCACATGTGCATGGCCAGGAGGTTGTCAGGAAGTTGCTGCCTATAATATTGTGCTATACATATTTCATAGTATATACATTTCCTACTTCCTGGAATACAGATCCTAAAATTCTTGGATTCTCTAAAGTGATGAGAATCTTTTTTTTTTTCCCTTTCTGAGTGCTAATTATATGAATGATGGAAGTAATGAGGCTGGGGCATTGTTCCTAGAGTGTGTCAGGTTGCTGGCTAGCTTCCTGGAAGGACAAGGATGAATAGAGTGTTGTGACACTTGCTCCCAGCTCCCAAGGAATTAAGGAAGGAGAAAAAGTTGAGGGTTCAGTTGATCACAAATGACTGGAGATACAATCAATGACACCTATGTAATGAGCCCTCCATAAAAAAATCAAAATACAGGGTTTAGGGTACTTCTGCACTGATGACCATCTGAAGGTTCCTGAAGGGTGAAACACCTTATGCCACACCTCACCTATGTTTCACCTATACCTGGCTGTTCATCTATAATCAATGTTTCTCATCAATGTGCAGATACAAAGAAAGAATTTCTCTCACTTCTGTGAACTTCTCTGACAAATTAAGTAAAGACAAG
>PVKN010031764.1:0-12407 GCA_004027915.1 Capromys pilorides
TCCCCGGCACCACATGCTGCGCCAGCGCCACCACCAGGGCAGGCTGAGCCAGCCACAAAATGAATAAATAAACAAACAAACAAATACAACAAGCAGACAAATAAATAAATAAAATTTTTTTTAAAAAAAGGGAAAAAGATACATAATTTTAACTATGTAAATATTTTTATATAAACATTTTGATATAGACATATATATTTTATTTTTTTTTATTTATTTGTTTGCTTGTTGTGTTTGTTTTTTAATTTTATTTATTTATTTATTTGTTTGCTTGTTGTGTGTGTTTGTTTCTTTATTTATTCATTTTGTGGCTGGCTCAGCCTGCCCTGGTGGTGGCGCTGGCGCAGCATGTGGTGCCGGGGATCGAACTGCAGTCCCCGCAGTTGCCTGAGCCCTCCTAAGCAGGCGCTTTAGACCACTGAACCATCTTGCCGGCCCTAGACATATATATTTTATACATAATATTTATTTACATACATCTATGTATCAACACATACACATTTTGTTGTACAGGGATTGAACCCAGGGCCTTTGCACTGACCTACATCTAAGCCCTTTTCTTTTCTTAAGATAAGCTCTAAGTCATTAAATCGCCCAGGCTAGGCTCAAATCAGCAATCTTCCTGCTTCAGCCTCCAGAGTGCTAGCATTACAGAAGTGTATCACCATGCATAACTTACATAATTATATTTTAGAGCAAAATATACATATTTATGTGGTATACAAGATGTCTTAATATGGTAATTAAAATAACAGTTAACTTTTGTATACCACTTACCATGGGCAAGGCAGGGTTCTAAGAAACATATATCCATTTCACTCATATAACAGCTAACACTGCTATGAGAAAGATACTATTACACCATCTGTATCCATGAGGAAACTGACAAAGAAGTCAAGCGACCTCCCTCCTCACTTGGCTGCTTAATGCAAGAACTAGCACTTGCACCACTTCTAAGTGTGGATCTGAAGCCCAAAGACCTGGATCTGGGCGCTGACATGAGAATTAAAACAGGAATGCACGTGAAGCGGCATGTGGCAAGGGCTCAGCAGGCGTTGCTTATTCTAAGTGCTTGTCTTTTGTTTTGTTTGCTGTGGTACCGGGGACTGAACTCAGGACCCCCAGGCAAGCACTTATTCTACTGAGCTATCTCCCTGGCCCTTGTTTTCTTTTCTGACATGAGGTCTGGAGAGTGGCCCAGGCTGGCCTTGAGCTCACTATGTGGTCCAGGCTGGCCTCAAACTCACAATGATCCTTCTGCCCCAGCCTCCCAAGGGCTGGGACAAGGGAATGCATCACTACTCATGGCTTATTTTTCATGTTTCACGCAGTAGTCGTTTAGGCATTTATTGTACTGCTACATACATGTGAACTACATCCGCTGTGGCAGCAGTGGTACAGACATCTATTGTATTATCTGCAGTAATGATTACACTGCAGTCCTGGCCATCTAACGCAGGGCCCTCTGCATGCTAAGCAAACACATGACCACAGACATACATCCCAACCCCTACTGTATTTCAGTATGTGAGAAATCAGTAATTTTAGTTTAAAAAAAACCAAACTCTTCCTTAAACTGGGTAGACAGAATATTATCCATAAATGATGCCACTTCTTTTGTCAGCTATAACCACGCAATTTTAAATAACCTGCATTCTTTGTTCCTGCCTCCTAGACCATTAAATTAGATCCACTGAGTCTTCAAATTTCCTTTTCTAGGTTAGAAATCTGAACAGATTATCAAGTGACAAGGGTGAACTGATACTGTCACCAGGAAGTCTGCACAAATTTGCTCCATTTTTCTGCTTCTGTCTTGCTGATCAAAAAATGGCTTTAGACAAAAGATGATTACAGTCAGCCTTCCTTAGTCTGAGAAGAGCTATTATTTCCGCTGCAAATGAGAGAAAGCTTTCATTATATCTTTATATTTTATAAACTGGCTGCTTCACCTTGGCTACCGTGATGTGAAGCTTTTTTCCAAACTATCTTCCTGCTGGTGGAAAGGTGTGAAGGGACAAAGAATCAGCTCCAGACAGGCGGTCAGCAGTGCTTGGCTGGGCCGCCATGACGGGCACAACTGCAGGAAAACAGGAGGCTAAAAAAGCACGAAAACCTGGGGTGCTCTCTGTGGAGACACAGGCCCTCCTTATTTGACTAAAACCTTAAAATGTGGCTCTATGCTGTAACCCTTTCATAGCTGGTCAGGAGTTAAAAGGGTCACATGGGGTCCTCTAGTCCAGGAGGACTAGAGGTGGCTCTGGAATGGGCTCCCTGTTCTGAATCAAGTGAGGTCAGATTTACAGTTAGATACACGCTGCCTCAGGGGCTTCTATTTGGATTCTGCACCACAAAAATAAATGTCCATTAAAGAGCACAAAACAGGGGCCGGCGAGATGGTTCAGTGGTCTAAAGCACCTGCTTAGGAAAGCTCAGGCAACTGCAGGGACTGCGGTTCGATCCCCGGCACCACATGCTGTGCCAGCCCCCACCACCAGGGCAGGCTGAGCCAGCCACAAAATAAATAAAATAAAGAAACAAACAAACACAACAAGCAAACAAATAAAAAAAAAAGAAAAAAAAAAAAAAAAAAAAAAAAAAAAAAAAAAAAAAAAAAAAAAAAAAAAAAAAAAAAGCACAAAACAGTATCAAGATCTTAAGGACTTACAATCTTAAAAGAACTCAGTTCGGGGCCCCAGGATACACTGTAGGCCCTCTCTCCCACTCAAATTCTACCTTTCAGGCACAAGTGCTTAATTTGCCTAAGACTCCAGCAAGGCCAGGACGGCTGTAGTGCTGGGCTGAGTCGAGCTCTGGGTTCTTCCCTGAAGAAGTGCACTGCATTTTGGCTTTATTTTCATAAGCTGTGAGCAGAGTGGAGACTCGAGGGTGATTATAGATAGCGTTGTTAATCATACAACAAACAGGACTCGGGGCAGGTGGCTATCCTTAGGCACTCTTCCAGCTCTCAGGCAGGCTGCAGCTCTCCTTCCATTATTAAAATCATCAAACCATTTTCCTCAATTTAAGAGATCTACGTAGCTATTTAAACTTATAAAAGTCAGAGCTATTAAAGGGTAAAGAAAAAACTTAAACAGAAAAATTTCCACCTATTTTTTTCTTTTTCCTGTTTTGCTTTTTGTTTTCAGAATCTGACACTTCAACATGCCAGGCAATCATTCGACTACTGCATGTACTACCAGCCCCCATTCACTGAGTTTTTATTTTTTTTCATTTTTTATCTATTTTGTGCGTGTGTGTGTGTGTGTGTGTGTGTGTGTGTGCAGTCTCACTATGCAGCTCAGACTCGTAGTGATTCTCCTGTTTTCTGCCTCCCTATTGCTGGGATTATAGGTGTGCACCACCACACCTGGACTCCATCACCAGCTCAGCATACCTGGGGGTGGGGCCGGTGTGGCATGCAGTGCCAGGGATCAAACCCTGGCCTCATTCACTTGAGTTTTTATCTCTAGAAAGCAGAAAAGGACAACCAAGAGGAGTTTAGTGACGCAGCAACCTGGTTTAGCTGAAACACTGTTCTCTGTTCTATGTCCTACATCAGTTTTTGCTGAGCTTTGAGAGCTCCATGAAAGAAGTTATGCCAGCTTACCGCCTTGCAAACAATCAGAACACACACAACAACCAGAAATCACAGTTTGTCTCTTGTCATTCTTATTTTGTCATCTCCCAGAACGGTGACATCTCATGCCTATGTGTTCCTTTATCTGGGGTAATACCAAAACCCTATAATGCTTTGTGATATTATCAGTGATTGTTATTTTCTTGCCAATGAAAATGACAAGGTTTTATTTGAAGAGGACAGAAATGGGATCAGTATACGTTACAGCACTTGGTAGGGAATGACACTAAAAACAAGTACAAAATAAGTGTTCTGAAAGATAAAAGCACCATAGGAAAAAGCCGTGGAGTCCAGAGGCAGGAGGCTTGCTCTTACACTTCAGCTGTGCCAACTCTGCCAGAGCCATGAGACCCTGGGTAAACTTTGATTGCCGTGAGCCTCAGTCTCCCTCTCATAAAATGAGGGCACCAACCTCCACTGTCAATTATAAATATTTATTTATTTGGCAGCTTGGACGTGTAGTGATGCTTCTATTTCAGCCTCTCCAGTGCTGGGATTACAGGCATGTGCCACCAAAGCTGGTTTTGGTGGTTGGCGTGGCACGTTCAGTACTGGGGACTGAACCTGGGTCCTTGCACTTGCTGGGCAGGCACTTAGACCACTGAGCTATCTCCCTAGGTCTTGTGAATTATAAATAGTTGTAATAAAGAGTCAAAAGATTAAGAGGGTTTGAAAACTCTGTTATATAAAAGTTCATTTGTCATTTTGATTAATGCAAATCACAGTGTGGTTAGAGGGTTAACATACATCTTGAATATATAGCACTCATTGTCAATACGCATTTCCACCTTTTCAGAGGGATTCAGAATACACATCAACAGCCCACTCTTTCCCTGGGGCTATTTTTCTTATGATCCATGAACAACTTACAAGTATGAAACTACATGTTAATGAGAGATTTTCAAAACAGCTCTGGGATAAGGCTGAGTAAGAAATAAACTAAGCTGGCTGAAATGGAAAAAGGCAAGCAAGTCCAGAGTTGCTGTGCAGAGCATTTCGCAGCAAGGAACAACCGCAACCAGGCCTGTCCCAGCCCCACTCACAGTCCTCTCCTTGGTCATCTGCTTGGCTGCAGCCTCCAGGCTGGCTCTGGCCTTGGCACTGATCCGACCCGGGGCGACCAACACCATCTTGCGCTGCTTGGCTGGCAGCTGGGACAGGACGTCAGACTTGAGGCGCCGCAGCATGATGGCTTCCTCCAGCAGCAGCTTCAGCTCTCCCAGGTTGGAGGAGCCCGAGTAGTCCCAGCCCCACTGCAGCTGAGGAGGAGCGAGACGGGCCGTGAGCTGCAGGCGGGATTCTCTGCCCATCGCCATGCATCTCATGCAGAGAAGAGCAAGCAGCTTCCAAGAAGAAATGGCCCAGAGAAGACCAATGAGGAAAAGGAAAAGCCAGGCATGAAATGAAGAAAAGCTATGCCATGACATTCTACAACTTTAATAGCTGGGGCTGGCAGGAGAAAGCCGGCAGAGAGCAGCTTCTGCCACTGTGGCTGAAGTAAGAGTTTTCTTAGGGTGCAGGCAGGTCCCCCTGAACATGGCTCCCCGACTCAGTGGCCCTGGGGAGACAGGAGGCTTAAAGGCGCCATCCCTGTCACACAGCTGAGGATGCTGGTAATTAAAATTAAAGCCTTAGTTGGAGGAGTGGCTCAGTGGTAGAAGCCCACCACGTGTAAGGCACTGGGTCTGACACCCAGCACTGCCAAGCAAACCCCAGCTGTCATTGATAAGCTTGCTGGCCCCAGGGCTGGTGTGCCCTGGAGCCCCAGCGAGCCCATGTGTGTGTTCTGTGCTTTGCAGGCACCTTTGCTCCTTCCCTTCCCGATTCCCTCCTCCCTGGACTGTCAGCAGCCTGAGGGGAGGTGCTGGGCTTGCACAATGATGGGATCAGAGTATGAGGCCCACAGGCCTTTGCTGAGTCGAGGAAAAAAAAGAGTGGTCAAAGGTGGTGAGATCAAATGACATCTATCATCTCTCTCTTTTAAAAAATAAGTTTAGCTGATTGTGGTGATCCACACCTATAATCCCAGCACTTGGAAGGCTGAGGTAGGAGGATTACTACAAGTTTGAGGTCAGCATGGGCTACAGAGAGTTCAAGGCCAACGTGAACAGCATAGTGAGACTTTGTCTCAAAAACGAAAAAAAAAAAAAAAAAAAAGCTACAAATAAGTGCATGCCAGGGCTGGGGAGATAGCTCCGTGGCACAAGTGCCTGCCTAGCAAGTGCAAGGTTATGAGTTCAAATCCCGGTCCTGCAAAAAAAAAAAAAAAAAAAAAGTGCATGCCTTAATAAATTTGGATAACATACATCTAAATTTAATGTTGCTATCTCTTAATCTTGTAGGTTCTTAATTATTAATTATAGTAAAGTTTTTTTTTTTTTTTTTTTTGCGAGACCAGAGTTCAAACTCTCGACCTTTGCACTTGCCAGGCAGGTGCTTGTGCCATGGAGCTATCTCCCAGGCCCAATTATAGTAACGGGTTTAAACTGACCTTTGGAATAATCACAATAAGCTTTTATTAAAAATGTACCCAGTCCCAGGCCCTGAGCTAAGTGGCAGGAAGCGACTGAAGTAAAGAAAAGACCCGTGTATGCTTTCTGAGGTGCAGGTGGAGACAAGGATGAAGAGTGAAAGAAGGCAAGGGCAGGTCAGGGCACCACAGTTCCTGGTGTCAGAGACCAGGAAGGGACAGCCTGATGGGCAGCCTAGAAAATGCCGCCTTTGGCCTCTTCCACAACTAGCCAAAGACCCAGCCTCAGGGTGAGACACAGGTAGGCCGGGGACCAACGAAGGGAGGGAAAAGAGGGAGGAGAGAAGTACCCGCTTGGCATTGCAGTAGCGAAGTCCAAAGGAGTGGAACTGAGGGAAGAAGGTTGGCTTGACTGCGATGATCTGCGTGTAGAGCTCCGCAGGCCGGGACATGGCGGGCGTGCCTGACAGCAGGATCACCCTCTTGGCCACCTAGAAGACAAACAGCCCTGCTCTGAATCAGGGAGGAAACTGTCTTGGGGAGGCAGCAGCTGAGTAGCCCAGGATGAGAAAATCATCCCTTTCACTTCCTGGGCTTGATGGTGGCTGGTGGCTCTCACGCTGACACAGCTCAGAAACAAGAGCAGATCCAAGCAGCAACAATGACGGAGCGAGTCTCACTCCAGAAGTCCATGTGGCTGACATCCCAGGATCTAGGTAAGGTTCCTATGACCCAAGGAAAGGACCGCGTGTATTCCAGGAAGCTGCGCTGCCAACACCAGAGTCCAAGGCCACCCCTTCTCTTCAGTGCTTCCCTGCTGCCACCACAGCACGTAGCACTAACTGCTCTCCCTAACCTCCAGCTTCTGGAGATCAAGGGCTGGCCTGTGCTCCCTTTATTTATTCCAGAGCACTTCACAGAAGACACAAAGTCATCAACAGATACTCACTATACACTGAGAAAACATCAGAAGGAAGCCAGTTCCTGTTACAGGGAATAGAACAAGGAGTAAACTGAGAGAATCTACCACTGGATCAGGAAGGGAGACAGCAGCGGTCTGAACTTCCTGAAGGTTAGACTTCCAACACCCAAGCTGAATTTATCATAAGGACACTGGAAAATCCAGGAGGAAGTGCCAGGGATTGCCCAAGTATAAGCCTCCACTTCAATTTCTCTAAGGGAAAGAGGGTCTTCACTAACTTCACCATGGCTAAAGATTAAGGATGCTGAGTCAAGAATATTTTGCAGTTAATTAGGACTTTAAGTGCTGGGACCTGGATCCATTACCCTAAATTCAGCCTAGGCCTGTAGCAGCTTGGAACAGCAACAGGACAGACACAAACAGGTGGTCAATTCAGCAACAAAGCTGAAAGCTCTTCACTCCCCTGACGCCAATGTGACCCTGGGAGATCAGATCCAAAGCCCTTACCCCTCAGTCAGACGGGAAGAAGATGAGGCCAAAGTAGGAGACACTTCCTACAATACTGGATAAAACTGTCACAAATCACCGGAGGGAAACTCACTTCAGCTCTAGAAGAGACCCTGCTATGGAACCCAGTTATCTAGAAGCAGCTTGTTAACCATTATAACCTTGAGTTAATGACAATAACATAAGACGATCACATGAACTAAATCTCCTAGGGGAGGAAATTAGGTTTCCAAATGGATACACTGCCTCATAATAAATAAAGATGTAACAGTGGGAAGAAAGATGACTGCTTGCATATATAATGCTAAAAAATGTACTTTTGCCCTCTTAGTCACTGCCAACACCCAATTCCATTATGATAGGAGAGCTATGAATTTCTCCAGCTATAAATTCCTACAGTTCAATTACCCAGGCCTCCTAATTTCCTGCATGGTTTAATGCAGACTCATTAAAATAACAATGTGCTTCTTGAATGATCTGTGGCATCTCTCTCCTTGCTTGAGACCATTTCTGCAAAGAGGCACAATGAAAAGTTCCACAAATAAGAGAAGACCTGCCCCTCCTCCCAACCTACGCCTCGAGTCTCTCTGTGTCTGGGGACCGAGTACAAGCAAAAGCAGCTCATAAGCTGGGCAATCGGAGCTAACTCCCGGGTCTTCTGTCAGATGTTTACAGGATGCAGGCGCGCTGAGTCAGTTCACCCACATGCTTCCCGGGCTGGAGAGAGGATTGGTGCAAATGGACATCGGTGGGTGTGAAGAGCAAAGGTGGCATTATGGAAAGCGCAAAGGTCAGCTGAGGAGAAGCAGAAGGGTATCGCCTCTCAAGCATCAGTCCTCGCTCAGTCCCCACCCCTTCACACTGTCACCACTGTCGTTTCACGAGACCTGTAACCTATGGCCACAGATAATTTATAAAATATATCTGTCACCACCTCTGAGAAGTTCCAATCTGGGAAAATATAAATGCAAAAAACTGCATAAATAAACATTAAATGTCGCTTCTCAGCCTTTTGGCTAAGATCAAGTGTAGTATCTGTTCTTATCAGTTTAATATCTCATACGTCCTCTAACCAAGGATAATATATTAAATGGATTTTTGGAGTTGGGAGATGGTACTCTTGCTTGTTACTGTTTTCCTATCTTTGTTTTTGCTACTTTTACTCTTTAAAATAAAAACTAATAAAAAAATGTGGTATGAAAATAAAAAGAAAAGGAAACTACCTTAAAAACAAACAAACAAAAAAACACACATTAAATGGAACACTTTACAGCTAACTCCCCTGGCTAAGGAAAGGAAATTCAGAATAGGTGGGTAGCAGAGAAGCTGGTAGATGGATTTTGCCACTGGGGATGTAGCTCAATGGTGTACACAGAATTTTCCAGAGAGAATCTGCTGTATTAATTTGAGGTAGATAACAGACACACAGGATGTAAAATATAGTAGGAGCCCACAGAATGTACCATGGTAGAGAAAACAATGTTTCTAGCCAGGTGTGGTGGTGCACATCTGTATATAATCCCAGCACTTTGGCAGGCTGAGGTAGGAGAATTGCAAAGTTCAACCTGGTCTGGACAACTTTGCAAGACCTTGTCACAAAATTAAAATTTTTAAAAAGACTAGGGATCTGGCTTCAGTGTGAAAGCCCTTGGTACTGCCTGCAGTACTGCCAAACAAGTTGTTACCATTTTCTATTTTTCTCCTACCACCAGCTGAGCCAGTAACTTGCCTTTCTGAATATTCTAATTGCTATAATGTATCACCAAGACTGGAGGGCAGGAATAAACTCATTCTCTCCACAGCTTCCTCTCACTCTTACACCTAGCACTGTTCTAATGAAAATCTGTGCAGTACGCTCAGAAGTAAGACACGCAGAAGACAGATGACAGCACAGAGGAGATCACACCCACACACACTCATTAAGCCCAAAGAGACAAGGAGATTTAAGCTAGGAAACTCTACCTAGTTCAGAAGTCACAGCAGAATCTTTAGGGATAAGGAGAGTAGCCAGCCTAGTTTAGGAACAAGTAATCAAAAGTACCCGGATCAAGAAGAAACGCAGGAGTCACAAAACAAACAAACAAAAACGGAAGAGTCAATACCTGCAAACGAATCAAAGGCCTGCAGCTAGGGGAAAGGCTCATTGTGCAGGAGTAGTCAGTGATGGGAATGAGGGAAGAGGGCAGAGGCTCTCTGTGGGCTCACGGGGCCCACCCCAGGAGTGGTGGCAGGCACCTCAGTCCCAGCTAGCTACTTGGGAGGTTGAGGAAAGATTATTTGTACTTAGGAATTCAAGACTATTCTGAACAACGCAGTAAGACCCTGTCTCAAAACTGAAAACACAACTCACAATGTCCCCGGTGAGTCTCCTTGGGTCAAACAAGATCACACCAGGTCAAATGGCTGCCCAAAGGCTACCCTACCAGTACCAACTGACTGCCACTTACCACTCTAACACCTGGGGACTGGCCTCTTTGACTCTGGTTAGGTCAGCATACGTCATATAAATGACCTCTTCTGTTCTTGCTCATGTTGAAAGTTTGAAGGGCACTGACATTACTAACCCGACCTGCAAGAAACACAGTGCTTTCGAGCTCAGCAAGTATCGCTGCTCTGCTATCAATAAAACTGTGGGCCAGCGAGATGGTTCAGTGGTCTAAAGTGCCTGCTTAGGAGGGCTCAGGCAACTGCGGGGACTGCAGTTCGATCTCCGGCACCACATGCTGCGCCAGCGCCACCACCAAGGCAGGCTGAGCCAGCCACAAAATGAATAAATAAAGAAACAAACAAACACAACAAGCAAACAAATAAATAAATAAAATTAAAAAAAAAAAAAAAAAAAAACTGTGGTGGGGGCTGGGGAGGTAGCTCTTGGTTAAGGACAGAGAGAATGAAGACCGTGACTACAGTGTGATGATTTAAAACACCAAGCTTCTATAATGAGAACAGAGCAGACTGCATAATAGCCACAGATTAAAACTGAGGTCATTTGGAGCTTTACGATGTGCAAATCACTAGTGTACGGGGATATTAAGACAGTATACATACTGAAATTAAGAACTATGGTAGATTTCTTCCTTAAGTAGCAGAATCCAATAATTTCCTTTTACAGTCTGGCTCTGTAATCAACTTGAGAAAATAAACCAGAAAGACTGGACAAAGGGACCTCTCCAGTAGCCTAATCACAGTAGGAATGGAAAGAGACTCTGCCAGTTGATCCCTCGCCCCTGGCCTATGAAAGGCAAAGAACTCACTCTCTCAGAGGCACAGGGACTGGGTCTTCTGCTCCTCACTCCTACATCATGGGAAAGCACAGTCAGTTGTATGGAAAAACTATAATTCAGCTACAAATCCACCAAAAGGGAACACACGATATACATTCAGAAGGCTTTCTTCAATAGAATGCTATTTGTAAAATGAGGTAACGTCTTTTAAAATGACATATACTGATCTTCAAGATAGGTTATTAAGGGAAAGAAGGTAGGTATGAAACAGTGATTGTAGAATCTCTGGAAGGAAGAAACACAGGGACAGACTCGGGAGCAAACCAAAAAAATCTGCAACACTGGCTTTCTTTGGGGAGACAGACAAGGACTAGGGAACTTAAGGTAGGAAGAAGATGTGTTTTTCACTGCCTACTCTTTTGTGTCCTTTGAACGTAATGTCTATGTGAATGACTTTAATTAAAAAAGGTAAAAGAGCTAGGCACAGCAGCACTTGCCAGCTCGGCATTCTGGGAGGGTGAGGAAGGAGCGTCAGAAATTCAAGCTCAGTGATCTAGCAAGACTCTGGCTCAAAAAAAGAAAAAGGCCAGGATGAAGGCTTTCATCTGGCGTGAAGGCCTTGAGCTCACGCCCCAGAACTGCCAACAGAAAAAGGGAAAGGCATGAGCTTCTTAGTCAATATCTCATTTCTTCCATCTTTAGAGATATGAAAACACTCCACCCACAGAGAGACAGCTACTTACTAGGAAAGGGTGGTGGGATTCTGGAAGCCTTTTGCTTTTCAAAGTTTGATTTTGTTATTTTAGTGATTCAACAACAAAAACCAGTGTGAACAAACCAAATGAACTGAACAAAAACCCAAGCCACACTCCGATGTCTGCAATAGTGATGCAGATCCTCAGAACTAGTGTCCTGTGCATCAAAGGCCCCTGACTGCACAAGTGGTTATGCCCAGGTTGCCAGGTAAGCTGACTCAGCAATTCTGCTTGGAATAATTCATCTGATAGGATGAGCAGGCAAGGCACACAGAGATGGCTGGTACTCGTCAAACTGTTTATAACCACAGAAAAGGAAAATGACCAAGCGCCTGATACCAAAGGCTAAATAATGGCATTTGTTCATACAATAGAATACGCCATAGCCGTTAAAAATGATGATCCTCCCAAAGTACGTCCTGGGGGGATTTGACTGACCTTGAGAGATACAACAGTTACATGCTTTGCTATACAGGTCTTGCTTAAACTTGCCCTTAACCACCCAGCAGAAAAGTTTAACCACAAGGCATAAAACGGAAAGCTAGATTAGAATGCTGAGCTGTAAAAGGCTTAAATCAACAGCTTCTAACATTGCCAGTTTTACCAATAACCCACTGTGATTATCGAACACTGGATTATGCATACAACCACTTTCTCTTAGTTCAATGAGAAGAAATTTGGTTGTACCAACAATGATTTCAAAAATTATAACACCTACACCCTGGGCTCTGTATAACTAATAGGAGGACAACAATATGCACTGTATCAAATACTGAAATGTACTAGTAACATGTCTTGAAACTGTCAAAAAAAATTATCCCAGTGTAAAATTAAATTGTATAATGAAAAGAGGATATTCCTTTCCCAGTACTGAAGCAATATTTGGGCATAT
>PVKN010031765.1:0-12409 GCA_004027915.1 Capromys pilorides
CAGACAGACAGACAGACAGACAGACAGACAGACAGACAGACAGATAGACAGACAAATAGCCTACTGGACATAGACACATCAAGTTAGAATAAGGCCATCCATCATCTTAGAGAAATGTAGATTTCATTTTACTTAAGTCACAAGCAATCCTCAGAGGACATGACATCTTTACAAACAGTACCCTGAGGACATATCAGTAAATCTCAGTGGACATATCAGTAGGTCACAGAAGACACATCAGTGAGTCAGAAGCCTGAAGTTCCTTTGACCCCTCAAAAGCCTGCCAAAAAATGCTACATATAAGCCTTTTAGCCAGTAATAGAGACATCTCTTCTCTGTTCCTTCACAGAGGTCCCTGTCAGGTTTAGCAATAAACTAGGACTGTTCTGTTACATTCTTTCAATCCAATTTATATAGAGAAACAAAGAGACAGAGATAGACAGACAGACAGACAGACAGACAGACAGACAGACAGACAAGACAAATAGATAAGAGGGCATTTATTAGGAGAATTTGCTCACATCATTATTACAGAAATTAAGAGGTCCCATGGTCTGTCACCCATAAGCTGGAAAACCAAGAATGCTATTAATGTGACTCAGTCCAAATCCAAAATCCTGAGGAGAAAAGAGACTAGAAACATAAGTAAATCAAAACTTTGACCAGCAAGGGCAGGAGAATACTGTATAGAAGTCTCAAGTCCAGAAGATAAAAATAATTTAACTTGATTTTTTGTTCTATCTATGCCCCAGCTGACTAGTACTTTCTATGCTGCATGAGGGTAACTCTCTTTATAGTCTTCCAATTCTAATGCCTGTCTTTTGAGGAAACACCTTCACAAACATACTCAGAAATAATAGTTATCTGAGTTTCCCTTCATCATTCAAACTGACACCTAAAATTATCTGGAACAGTTGTCCTGGAACAGTTTTCTGGGATCTCTACCTGTTAAGAGCAATGTGTCTAGAGCTGGATTCTGCCTAGAACATGGAGAGAGCTTGCCTGGATGCTGAGCTAGCACTGAAGGAAGCAAATATGAGACATGGGAGTATGATGCAGATGGCTTTGGGCACATCTCGTTATTAAGGGCCTTTCCAATAATCTTCAAACTTTCAACTACATGAGTAAATACATGTCTCCCTTTTTTTGACTCAAGTTACTTTAAGTTGTACCTCAGTTACCTGCAATAGAAGAAGGCTTGATTAGCACAGTGGTAAGAATCATCATTAATTACTAAAATTGGAAATATCAAATCAGGTCATGCAATCCTAGCATCTATTTTAACAAATTAGGAGGGAAATATTTAAAGTACAGAATGCTCCTTACCATTTATTTCCTAAAAAGAAATCTTGCATGAGCTTGCTAGACATTTCAGATAACTCAAAGAAGTATAGACAGAAGGATAACTTCAAATGGCAAATGCTAATAGCTCTTTAATTATCAAAGCATTGCTGAATGCTTCATAAAAAGCACATCTAATAAGGCAAAATAGAGATGCAGATTTTAACTGTCTGAATCTTAAGCAAAAAATGAAGATCTGTTCAGCTATTACAAGAGAGAACAAGAAAATGAAAGAAAGAAAAGCAAGGAAACCCATGAGCCCTTTCTATGATCCAGGAAAACTTCCCTTCTCAGCTTTCTGCTTTCCCTGCAGACTTTGCTGTCTATCACTACCAGAGAGTGAATGAGAATTTATGTGTACAATAAAATTCTGTCCAATTGGTAGTTGTATAAGATTTATATGCATGCATTAAGTCACCCTGTCCTTTGCCATGTACCTCCAATAAACCTTGTGGTTCTCCCTCATCATTTCATGCCAAATGAAAAGTGGTAATATTACCAGATTTGCAGTTAATTAACATGAAATACAACCCCTAATGATTCAACAACTTTGTTAAGAAGCCATGGTAGCAGGGAGCACAATGCTGGAAAACATCATTAAAGCTATCATTTAGCCATGACACTTACATTTTGTTCAGTCAAAAAAGTTAATCGACAAAGCACAGCTATACAATATTTACTGAGAAAATAGCTCTCTCATGCTGCTAGTTTGGCATATTAAGGTTTTATTTATAGGATCTAACATTCCCTATTCTTTTTAATGACCTTGAAAGTGAGTTATACTTCCTTCCCTCTCACTTGAATTATGGGGAGATAACTCTCCCTTGACAAAGGTGCTCTAAGATGATAAAAGATGACTGTTCACATTCTGTTTCTCTGATGAGCAAACATGATGTAGGAAGATATACTGGAACTTTATAGGTTTTAACTAGGGAAATTCCATTTAACTTCTCTTGCGTTTCTAAGTAGAGAAAGCTTTCATAGCGAACTGAATGTAGTTCTCATATATGTATCTCTTAGCCACAACTACCTTCAAAAATAGTTCTACTGTTTCAATTCTTTCAAAAAAGTGTAATATTGCCATTAATTTTTGAAAGGCATGCAATATTACAGATTCACTTGGCCATCAGGGTCCAGGTCTAATAAGTTTTATTCAATGCTTTGTCTAGTTACATTGATTTCAATGGGATGAAAACAACCTTACTGCATCCTATTATAATAAATAGCACCTAGCCCACATTCCAGCCTACTCAACCAGTTTCATATGTTCAGAGCCTTTATCTCCATCTGTGGATAAAACATATCCTGTCTTTATATCTTTGTTCATTTTTGGATCCCCACCTCACCCTTGAAGAGAATGTAAGTTTACTGAGGACAGGCTTTGTCTTTGGGTGCATTTTAGGATTTAGGACAGAGTTCAGCATATAATTACTTCTTAAGAAATAGTTACAGAATGTATTATCTTATAAACCTGGAGACTTATCATTCCATTGTTATTTCTTATGTAATTCTCATTTTATGTAATTCTCAAGCATGGTAGAGTTGAAACCATATTTATAAGCCAATTTCATGATAATCCCATTCTGCATATGAGTTTCCTACAGCATACTGACAGATCCAACATACTGTGTTTTCTTAATCAAAATTATTTTCCTACTTCAGTCTATAATTTGTATGTTGTCTTCCAGAAACCCTGGAAAACATTTTTTTTCTGCAATTTTGAAGACTTTGTAGCATTCATGTGTTTCTTTTTTTCCTTTCTCTGCCCATATTTTACAATGCAGTTGAATTGAACGTTGTAAATATTCATCACTATGGAGGTGAAAGGGGTGAAAGAGAATAGCAACTGTGCTGGAAATTACAGTCTTCGAAAGGTGGAGAAAAGAAGAATTCCGATATATTCTTATTAATAATTATTACATATATATGAATAAATGCCTCTGAAATTAAAACATACCTTAAAGAGACAAAGAAACACAGCCACAGGGAGGCAACTCTCATTAAAGTGGACTATTTCTAAACAGAATACATAAGCAAATGCACAACATCATAATGCATGTTTTGAAACCTACTGAGGCATGGATTCTGTCCTGAAGGCTACTTAATTTAGGACTTTTAGGATTTTCTCTATGTCTTTAACCAATTATAAGTTCCAGGTAGTGATGTGTTAAGGTGAAATATGCATCATTTCCAGAATTCTGGAGAAACTGAATCGCTGTACTTAGAATCCATAATTAGCGTCAACTTGGCCAACAATGGTCTCCAATGAAATTTGAAAGTATCGAAGTATAATTTTCAAAAAGTTGAGCACAGTGTTTTCATATAAATATAAAATGAAGATGTGTCAAAGATCTTTGTTTGTTTGCTTGAGACAGTAACACCCTATTTAAGGCAACTTGACCTTGAACTATCTTATGTAGCAGAGGCTAAACTTGAACTTCTAGTGATCCTCTTGCCTCAATCTCTCAATTGCTAGAACTATAAGCATGCTTTACCACACTCAGCTAAGGATTTATTTAAGTCATTGATAATGGAAATAGCAACTTTGTGATGACAAAGTTGGTTCAAAGTAAATTTGTAGGCTTGGAATACATTGGCCCTGAAACAAATGAAATTAAATTTCCAGAAGAGAGACAAAGTTGGTTGTTGCTATAATAGACAATTAAGCATTATCCTTGGAGGTCATCTCTTCTGGAAGACACATTTCACATGCATTTCTGTTGGACAAGAATCATTTGTACCACTATCAATTCTTCATAAGCCAATACTATAGCAAGACATAAAATATCATGAAAAGGAAATATTGACATGCACACCTGCAGTGGAAAAAAAAAGAAAACTATCCTTTGGTAGGTCTGTAAGATGACACAGTGCAACACTGAAAGAACAAGCAGTCATTCTCTTACCTATGTAAAAGTTGTGGATAATATTTTCTGTACACTAGTCATAGGCCAAATATACTTGTTTCAATAAAACCATAAATCAGATAACATTGTATTATTATCTAATCATATCATTATAAAAGTAAAAACACCTTTAGTTAAATAACAATAGCTATCACTTATTGGACATTGGTTCATGTGTGAATGTTTAAAACACAAGTATTATTATGCCCATTTTACAGATGATAAAAATGGCAAGTGTGGGACTTAACCTACCCAAGATTACACAGTCAATGGTAGCATTATTAACTCGCTTTCCAGCCATTACCTATACAGTTACGTAAAGCTTTATATTGGCATTTCAATTCTCCAAATAGCTCAGAGATTCATTTTCTAATTCAGTCAAGAAAACTACTAGTCTAGGGCCAGGGAGATAGCTGAGGGGTTTAAGTATCTGCCTGGCAAGTAGAAGATCTTGAGTTTGATCCCCAGCACTAAAAAAAAAAGAAAGAAAAAAGAAAAGAAAAGAAAACTACTGGTCTAACTACTAAAAATATTCAATAGATAATTTAGTAAACACTTTTAAACAAAATGAAGTGACCAGAGTTCTGATAATAGCTCTCTCTAGAACTTTTGCTGTAATACTTTTCATGTCACAGCTGATTATGAGTAAGTTAAACCGCTGCTTTTGTATGGACTTAGCACTTTCTATAATAAAATGTCAGTGACAACCAGCTAGGTTGTATACAGACAAATTAAATTTGGAAAATCATTTTTATAGTTCTTTTTCATATGTAAGGAGACAGCCAGTGGGCATTACTGTTGCAGAACAAGGATCTTTGACCTTAATAGTCCCACTAAAGTTACTCCTTTATGTTGTTTCGGGTGACTGAGAACAAAATAATTTTAAAACTTTGTCCATTAGTAAAGAGCAGCTCTAAAATTATTTCACAGCCAAAATTAGATCATTAATCAATGCTGGAGCAGAAGCTTGTGCTAAGGGGATGTATTGTCCAACATTATTATGTGTCATCTTTTCTTAATAAAATATCATCAAAGAGATATTTTAAAGGCAAATTAAAAATTATACCCATTGCCTTTGCTTAGTGATCATTAATTTTACTCATTATTTGAATGCTGCTACTAAATATTAGTTACACAAGCAAATATGTGGGTCTGAAAAATTGGAATGAGGACCCAATCTCATCACAAAATGAGCAAGAAGCTAAATGAAAACTAATAAGTAATCATGTACCAAGTTACTAGGTCCTTCTTGCTCTCAGCTTTTAAATTATCTGCTGAGATTTACTCTCTGTGGTCTTTCACCTAATTTTAATGTTGCATTTTCAGTGAAAATCAAATATAATTCTATAAATAGAATTAAAATAAGCATATATTTCAAAACATTACATCGAAAGATATACAGCAGATGAGAATGAGAGAAAGGTATATAAGAGATGAGGTGATAGAAGACAGAAATTTAGCAAAAATACAAAGGAACTCTAAACTGTCAAATATAACTTTCTTCTTTAACTGAACTAATGGTATTCTAGTGGACTGAGTGATTGGTGTGATTTATCTTGGCTTTAACAAAATGCTGATACCATTTCTTATTGTGAATCTATTACCAAAAGAAAAATATTACTGGTATCAGTGGGAATGCTTTGGACTATATGTAACATCCTAAGTCTTAACTCAACTAGCTTAGATATTCAACACAGTATGATATCTCAAAAAGCAAGTGTGTTAGGCACATGCAGGGACCAGGTTTTGACCCCCAGCATGCCATGCTGGACTCACCCATAAGGCGTGTTGAGAGTGCTATTGAGACTGAGCATGGTAGCTGGTAGCGTGCACCTGTATACCCAACACTTGAGAGGCTGAAAACAGGAAGCTCACTATGAGTCTGATCTGTGTAATGAGCCTCTATAGACCCTGTACTAAATACATAAAAAGACAAAGGTGCTTTAATAATTCTCTCATTTTTTCCCTGTCATCTTCTGCCTATGGTGTTTGTCCCTGGCAAACACCCCTTCGAAGTTACTATATGACTCTCACCACTTCTGATTTCTCAAGGCATCATAAAATACAATGGTAGATGAAGTGTTTTGCAATATGTAATTCATTATATAAATCAAGACTTGTCTCCCCTAAGGTCCCTAGAAAAACTCTCATGTCTCATTAGAATTTGTAAAATTACGGGAAATATCTAAAAAGAATCACTTTGGTCAAAAAAGGTATTCTAAAGTGGCAAAGAAGTCATCCCACAGACTCAGGCTCGAGCTGCTTTCTGGCAGCCACAACCATAGGTGCCTTGAGATACAAATGCAGATTCACAAGTCACCTGTGGACTTGGTATTGCCTACACCAGTCCTGTAGGTTTTTCTCTCTTAAGCTCAACACTTTTTTCTTCAGAAAGCATTATGTTTGCTCAAATATATGACTCGTAAATTGTACCTCTAGTACCCAAATTAAGTTTTTCTATACTTTACAGCCTCTATACTGATTACTATCAACAAACTGGGTCAAAAGCTCACTCTTAACCTATTTACTAGCAAAATAAGTGAGATTTCCTGGATTGAAAATGTGGTGTTTAATCTAGAGCAATGGGTGAACAACTTGAATATCATGTAATAACTTCCTGTAAAATGGATCATTGTTTCTTCAATTTAGATGGTAAAAATTGCCTGTGGTCATGTGTTATGGTTTATGTCTAGTTGTCCCCCCAAAGCCTCATGCAGTCATGGGGTGGAGACTTCTAGAGTCTAAAACTTGACTCATGATCCACTGGGATCATGAGTTTTAGTACTGTGGGATTATGGGTCTGAGTACTGCTGGGATTATGGGTGTGGTCTAGGGCGTATATCCTAAGGCAGAGAGCCTGAATGTAATAAAAGGAGAGACAGAGAGACAGACTCACTCTGTTGCTCTCTGTTGCCCTGTTTGGTTGGTAGCCTCTGTCACCATTTTGTTGCTGTTCCACTGCCATGAACTGCTGGCTTCTGCATTGTGCCTCTCTGCCTTGGATCTAGCCAAGTATGAACTGAAACCTCTAGTAACTGAGCTAAATCAGCCTTTCTTCCCTTCATTTTTGGTGTTGGGTATTTGTCTCAGCAATGAGAGAAGAATAACTAAGACAGAATTTGGTACAAGAGAAGTGGGGTCATTGCTGTGACTAATCTGACTATATAGATTACATATTTTTGAGAATGGCTTATGGGAAGAGATAGGAAAGGTTTGGAGATGTCCTCTACTTGTGCTTGTGAAGAGATGGAAAAGCTTTGGCTGTTCTATAGGGGAGATTCTGGTCAGAACTTAGACCAGAAAACTGACAGAAGGCCTGCCTATAAAGACCAAGTGGAGGAGGCTTCTGCTGGGAAAAAGGCAGCATTGGTCATTGGACTCCACATGACTTGTGCTATGGATTGGCTGAAAGTCTGTCAGAATTTTGCTTGTGCCCAGAGACTTTGCCTAAGACTGAGATTAAGCATGGTGGACTGATTACTCTTTCAAGAGATATTTGAATGTAGCAAACTATTGGGGTGGTGGCATGGTTGTTATTGGCAGCTTTTAGCCAGATTTATGTTGATAATCAAGAGCAAGGAGCCAAGCAGATGATTTAAAATATTGTGAGTTTGGCCAAGAAGGAAGCACTAGGAGAGCTGTGGACTGCAAAGATGGAGCTGAAAGGATCTTCATTGCTGGGAAGGAACCAGAGAATCAAAAGGATGGCCTGAGCGCATCACAAGAGATGGCATCTCTCTGCCCTTTGCAACCCCAGAATTGCAAAGGAGTGAGACTTTGCCTTGAAAAGGAAGCTGCAGACTCAAGTACCAGAATGATAGCAGGGGCCAAATCAGGTTCCAAAATGACGCCAGCAGGAAGAATTTGTTCCTCAGAATCAAGGTCAGAGTGTTTATCAATCCAGGCACTCCACCCCTACAACAACGAGAGAAGGAAGCCTGGCTACTGCTCCAGCTGGCAGCAGACCTTGTTATCATCCACGTGAAATTGGTTTTAGGCACATTTAGAACGCAAGAGTTATTTGATTAAGAAGGCTTCCACCCCGATTTCAGAAGAAGGCCTGGGAGGCCAGGCAGTGTGCCCCTGAGAGGGCAGTGTGTGAAGCAGAGAGTGAGAAGCCTATTCAGTGGAAACCCCAGAAGTCTGGAAAAGCCAGAAACATGCATTGTCTAAGGGAAACTGCAAAGAGGGAGCAAATCTGGCCTAAGAGAGAAGCCATGGAAACTACCACCAAAAGCGCTGTAGGGGTGGAGCTCTGTAATGTCTTTGGAGCTCACAGCTCAGCACAGACTGCTTCAGATGTTCCAGTTGTAACAATGGGATTTAATGTTTACCCTGCTGGAGTTTGGACACGTGTTGGTCCCAGTGTTTTGTATTACCCTGTTGTTTGCAACTTTTGGAATGGTAATGTTTATCTTGTGCCTTTGAATGTTGGATCTGTTTAACTTTTCTCTTGTACGTGAGCTCACAATGAAGAGTTTGCCTTGAGGAAGAGTCTCTTGGAGGAGACTTGGAACTTTGACTTTTAAGCAATGCTAAAACTGCTGGGACTTTGGCAACTCTTCCAGACGGACTAAAATGTCTTTTACACAAAGAGATGTACATGAGACTTTGGGGGTCCAGAGGCACAATGTTATGGTTTATTTCTAGTTGTGCCCCCCGAAGCCTCATGAAATCATGGGGTGGGGACTTCTAGAGTCTGAGACTTGGCTCATGATCCACTGGGATTATGTGTTTTAGTACTGCTGGGGTTATGGGTGCAGCCTAGGGCAGATATCTTAAGGTAGAAATCCTGAATGCAATATAAAGAGAGACAGAGAGACAGATTCACTCTGTTGCTCTCTGCTGCCCTATTTGGTTGGTTGCCTCTGTCACCATTTCATTGCTGTTCCACCACCATGAACTGCTGCTCTCTGCTATGTGCCACTCAGCATTGGAGCCAGCCAAATATGAACTGAAACCTTTACCAACCATGAGCTAAATAAACCTTTCCTTCCTTCTTTTTGAGTGGTGGGTATTTGTCCCAGCAACAAGTACAAAGTAACTAAGACATCACGTTAAAATGTAGTTTCTAGCTCAGGAGGTCTAGGTTAGGGTTGAAATCCTAGATTTCTAACAATATATTTGGTTTCTGTGATGGTACATTGAAAAACAGTGGTCTAGGTTGAGGGGACTCAACCTGGCTTAGATTTCTAGCTGTGTGATTTGGTATGTTATTTCATTTCTCTAAGCTTCGAACATAGGAAGGAAACAGAGAAATAAGAAAGAATGAAGGAAGGGAAGGAGAAAGGAGAGAGGGAGAGAGATGGGATAGAGGGAAGGAAGAAAATGGAAATAATGGAGAAGGAAAATGTGGGAAATAAACAAAAGGAGAGCTTCTGATATGAAACAATGGGATTTGTGTTTATTTTTTATAATTTGTCAAGGTCATTCTCTAGCAACAAATTAGAGAGTTTGGCAGAAATAAACAGGATAGTGTTTAATAAGGGCTTTTGGGAAGAAAAATAAACACAATGCATCAATAAAACCTCAGGAATGGTGACAAATGTATATTTACATAGGATAGAATAAAAGGCCTCAGGGTCCCAATGATAGCAAGCTTTATTGAAATACTGCAGTGATGCTATAATTATAAAATATATGCTACCTCTGGGATATTTAACAAAGCACATATTAAAATGTGGGATAAAGGTTTATTTTGTTTTGTTTTGTTTTTTGTTTTTTGCCTCTGTATTATGCCTGGAAATCAACTATGGCAGATGTAAGGGTAGATCATGAAAAGGTAGAGGAGAAAGACAGGTTTTCGTTCTGAGAAGGAGATTAGAGTCATGCCTGACCCAATTTCAGAGATCATCTGTCTCAACCTGGATGGGGACAGTCGGCCATGTCCTACCTTGATAAATCAGGCAGAAATAGTGAACAGGATTCAGGAGCAGAATGAAGATTTGTCTAAAGACCTTGGCAGAAACCCTGAGTCTAAATCTTTCAACTTTTTATTGGTCCTGTGTCTTTGGCTGTTTGAGGCTTTCAAAGCCTCTGATTCTTTATATGTAAAATGAAGAAAATAATGCCTTCCGTTAAGAAAGTAGCAAATATTACAAATAAGTATGAAGGTTACCTAGAACAGTGTAGGTTCTTTATGAATGGGGACAGATAGTATTAAACTAATTCATGACTAGTTTTCAGAGGGATTGGGTTTTCTATGCTTTATACAACAGGTGTCATTTAAGACCTTCTGAAATGACAGTAATAGTATCAGTGACACTGGACTAAACAGGCATCACAGGTAGTTCAGCACACTGGTCCACCCCATGGCCTCTTCTCACACTTATAATGCTGGCAGTCAAATATGCATTGCTAATTTTCAAGGGAAAGCTAGTACCTCAGTTACTCTTCTCTCATTGCTGGGAGAAAAATTACCCAACACCCAGAATTAGGGAAGGAAAGGGTTATTTAGCACAGAGTTGGTGGAGGATTCAGTCTGTACCCAGATGGCTCCAAGACAAAGTGGCACATGGAAGAGGGCAGCTACTCAAGGCTTCAAAACAAAGAGCAAAGGGAGGGACATCAGCTGTGGCTGACAGCTAACCTGTCTCCCCTCCTTACATTTGCATACAGATTATTTGCCCCAGGTCAGGTGCAGCACTTTTACCCATAGTCCCAGCATTGGATCAAGAATTAATCACAAACTGTAAAGTTGTCCCAATGACTGTATGAAGCTGTGGGGGGACAAACAGACACAAATCATAACAGGTGGCATCCTGTAAATGCTGATGATTTCCTTACCTTTGCTTCCTCCAAACCCATTAACTCTTTCCTCTGCTTTCACAAATATAATTTTCATAGTTGGACCCTTAAATGTCATTTCATTGATCTTCATTAGATATAAAATTCATTCAACTTTGTATTCTCAAGCAGTTTTATTTTGAGAGCCTTACCTTTGACCTATTTTTCTAAATGTAACAAGATTGCCCAACATGCCCTGTTCTCTCTTTCCTCTCTGGATGCATTGCTATGCACTTGAAGTGTATATTAAAAGGTAATATCTATGCTGAAATTGAGTTCTGTTTCCTTCAATGATAATAAAGAGAGTTCAAATTTTCTGCCTAAAACCTGCAATAAGTAGTTAATGGAAACTTCCTTCCTTGAAGGCAGAAGGTTTGAGAGACTTTAAAGTATATTTTCTCTGATGTCATTAATAACTTACATTTGGACCTTTTGCAGGGTACAGAAGACTTCCATATACTCCTGGGAGACATACATGAACAGAAAGGTCATGGCATTTTGAACTCTCGCTGCTGGCTCTTTCTAAATTGCCCATGTGACCTTTGGCGAGGCATTGCAGAGAACACCTGGGATGTGCAGTCACGTGGGATTGCCCACCCAGCTGCTTCCCACAGGTGCTAGCCCTGCTGTTATGGATTCTCAAGCATCCCAGGCCAGGCCAGAGAGTCAGAGTTGTGGTCTGCCTTAAAAATCAGTAATTCTGGGCCTAGATGCAATGGATGGTCCAGTTTATCTATCTATCTATCTATCTATCTATCTATCTATCTATCTATCTACCTATCTATTTGGTTGTTGCAGGGACTCACTATGCAGCTCAGACTCCTGGTGATCCTCCTGCTCTCAGCCTTCCCAGTGCTGGGATTACAGGCATGCCCCATTAGGCCTGGACTCTAGCCAGCTCAGCCCACTGTGAGGGCAGGGCTGGTGCAGCATGTAGTGCCAGGGATCGAACTTCAGTCCGTGCACTCACATAAGCTTGCTAAAGCAGGTGCTCTAGTCTGCTGAGGTATCTCACCAGCCTGGATGGTCCAGTTTTTACAATTGATTAAAAATGTGAACCCAGTTGCTATGGATATAACATCATAGTTTTTTGTGTTTTTTTTTCAAATTTCACTTGAATAAGACAATGAGTAATTGATCAAAACAAGTAAAACACTAGCTCACAGCTTGAAGTCCTGAGTTCAATTCCTGGTGCTAGAAAGCAAATTCCCATAGCAATTCACAGCTATAGTTTGTATTAGAGTTTTTTTTTTTTTTCTATTTCTACTGAGATTTATTCACTTGAATTATATGATAACATTCTTCTATTGGGATAGTTTAAAATTAGAACTTCTACAAGCTTTAATTAATAATAGTTGTTATCAATGAACATGATA
>PVKN010031766.1:0-12418 GCA_004027915.1 Capromys pilorides
TCAGGGGGCAGGACTGGCGTGGCAGGCCCAAGGATCAAATCCCTGGCCCCTGTGCCCGTTTGCAGGCACTTTATTCCACTGAGCTATTTGAGCAACTCTACAAAGGTATTTCAATAGCCCATCTCAATGCACATGGCACCCATGCATGACAGAAATGGGGAAGAAAGGGGGGATTTGTAATCCCTTTTCATGTAGAGGAATAATATGAACAAAGGCATGGTGGCTTAGCAGATCCTAATGATCACTCTCTTATTTTGTCTCAGGTCTCTTTCACATTTCTGAGCATGCCAACCTGACTTCTCACCATTGGGCTTTACATCAATACTTGAGGGTTGCTGTACATGCTTGAGCACAGCGGCCTAAGAATGCCCAGGAATTAAGTAGCGCCCCTCAGCTCCCATTTCAGCGACTCCTGGGTGGGAGGCATGTAATTATCTTAATTCTCTTGTTCCTTGGCCAGCATATTTACGATAGGCAAACTGTACATCCATTTTATGGGATTATGCTTCTTACCCACTGTTAGATTTATAACTGCATCTACTACTAGCTACCTTCCCTGTCTTGTGTCACTTCACACTTACCTACCTTGTTTCAGTTAAATATCTCATAAATTGCTGCTAATTGGATGGTGGTTCAGAATTGGCCTCTGGAGGAACCCAAATAAAGTTGGTGCTTTCTTTGCAAGCTCTAGAGAATAAAAATGACAAAGTATTTAATCTCCTTTGTGAGATAATATAGTGAACTATACTGATTGGGCATAACATACAGCTAGTTTAGTCTGATAGTGAAAAAAAATTTATATCTAGGTTAAGTAATTTAGATTATTTTCAAATCCCCTAAATTTAAATCCATGAAATCTTTGAAGTTCATGGTTAAAATAATGAAGAAACTACCTGAACATCATGGTAGTAGTTGTAGTAGATGGTAGTAGTATTTTGGGACAGGGAAGTCTATAGGGAGGATGGCCAGTTAGAAGACTGTTCAAGCAGAACCATTAGAATATAGCCAAGAGTGTGTTGCTTATGAGATAGTAGTGAGTGAAAAAGGACAGAGGGAGACAAAATGTGAAGGGGAAAAATGACAAGATTTGGAAGCCAGCTCTGTGAGTTGGCAGGCATGAGGCAAAAGTAGACACGAAAAGGCCCAGAGCCATATGATTGAGAAAGGAGTAGTGCCATGAGCAGAGACAAAGGCGTGTGGGGTGGAAACGAGATTTGAAGAGCCCAGACTTGGTGTGTATGAACCAGGGGAACATCTGTGGGGAGAGGTGCAGCAGACAGTGGCTGGAAACGTAAGAAGGCAAGATTTGGCTCCAGAAGTAGGACACTGCCAGACTGCAATTGAAGTGTCTGGGTATCTTGATAATTCCAAAGAAACACTTGCATTACAGAGACCTAACTTCATGACTCAAGAGAAAAGGAGGAGGCTCATTGTAACCCGCAATTACTGGTGGCTGTGCAGTCGAAGCCGACACACTTGTGATGTGCAGAAGCTCTACGAGTACACCAGGGCAAGAAAGGGGGCTAGAGTAGAAATCCAGGCTCTAGACATGTAGGCTCTTGATGATACCCAGAAGAGCAAGAAAGCAAGTTCAAGGAGTCCATCGGGGCAGGTTCGGAAGTGCCAAGGACTAGCTGTGCCTACCAGACGACTATAACTGAGAATTAGTGCTGTTTGCTTTGTGCCCAGTTATACGGAGCTGCAGCTCCCATTAAAGGATGCTATTCAATAATTCAATTCTTGGCCTGTTTTTCTTCGGACTACATAAACTTTTATTTTTCTCACAGGTCATACTTCCATTTCTTTATTTCTGGTGTTCTCTGAAATTTTTCTTGAAAGGCTGAAAGAGAAAGAGGAGACAGGAGACAGGAGAAAGGAGAAAGGAGAGAGAAAATCTTAAAAACAGAGTAATAACTGCTTTAATTCTGGGCACAGACATAATTGTTCTTCTAAAATGCCACAGTACAGACAGCATTTTTCTACCTTTAAAAAAATTTTGTTATGTAGTGCTTCTCTCTCTCTTTTTACTTTATGTATTTGGTACAGGGTCTTACTATGCAGCTTGGACTCGTAATGATCCTCTAGTGATTCTCCTGTTTTCAGCCTCCCCTGTGTTTGGATTACAGTGTGTGTCACGTCTTCTCTTGGTGCCCTGCTCAGCGTGTGTGTGTGTGTGTGTGTGTGTGTGTCCGCACATGGGGCCCAGATCAAACCCCGGCCAGGCCTCTTTCTTAAGCGGGCGCTTAGTCTGCTGAGCTAGCTATCTCACGGGCTCTTGTAGCTCTTATCATTACGCTAATTTTAGAAAAATGTGATAATAGAATTTTTTTCCAATAATTTAATAATTTTAATTTCAAAGGTTCCGAGTTAGAATATGCCGTTGCCCAAATACTTCCTTTTTGTTGTTGCTGTTCCTTCTCTATTTCAGGAAGATTTAGGTAAAAGATGGCAGAATGCTTAATTGAAAGTTTGATTCTCATTTCTCCTACAAAATAGTTCAAGTCATGGAATGTCTGAGGCAAAACTGTCAAACTTTTGCCATAATTTGAGCTTTAGCGCCTGTTTCTTTCCACAGATTAAACCATGGACTAGTTAAAATGTAAATAATAATTTAAAAAAAAGTGTTCAGTCCAAACTGGAAACAGCCAGGGAGGCGCCCGGGAGCCAGAGCCGGCTGTGAGAACATCCTCGGGAGTACTTTTCCGTGTGGCCAGCAGGGCCGTCTCGCGGGGCACAGCCCCGGGTTACCCGCGCTGGGCTCGGATCGCACGGCTTTACAAGCCTCGTCACTGGAAAGAGCGCGCGGCTCTCCCCGCGGGCGGCGGCGGCGCCGGGGGAGCGACGCTCACCGGACGGTGAAAACTTTCTCTGTGTAGAGTGAAAGAGGAACGCGGCTTCCTCTTACAGGACAGCGCACTCGCCTCCCGACATCGCGGGCGGGACCAGCTTCCTGGGCGCGCGAGCCCCCTGGCGCCCTCGGGCCGAGACTGGCTCGGGGTCACCCGGGCTGCGGGGCGCCCCCCCCCCCCGCCTCCGCCCCATCCCCCGCTCCCGCCCCGGCCGAGGCCGCAGCCTGCGTGCGCCTCCACACGTAGCCGCAGACGCTCCTTAAACAGGGTCCGCCGGGGCCAGCGCCCCGGGACGGCTGGGAGGCCGGGAAGGCGCGCGGCGGCGCCCCCGCTCGCGGCGGCGTCGGGTCAGCCGGCGGCCAATGGCCGGGTGCGGCCCGCCCCGTCACTCCCCTCGGGGCGGCTATAAGGCGGCGGAGCCCACCGCGCTCGGCTCGCTCGCTCGCTCGCTCGCGCCGCCGCCGCCCTGCCGGGTCCGCGTGCGCTTCCCGCTCTCGGACCGCCGGTCCCGCTCTCTCGCGAGAAGTGCGCCGCTGCGGGGTCGTGTGGGAGCGCGCGGGGCGCCGCTGTGGGAGCCCGCGGGGCGCCCTCGGCCGAAGATGGTGTGGTGGTGCGCGGCGAAGCCGCAGCTGCTGCTCTGGGCGCTCGTGCTGCGCCCCTGGGGCCGCTGCGCGGGCGAGAGCGCCGAGAAGCCCGCCGCCATCCCCCCAGGTGAGCGCGCCGCGGGCCCAGGTGCGCGGGCGGCGCGGCCCTCGGACGCCAGGTGGCGGCTGCGGCGCGGGCCGCCCGGGGGTCCTGGGAACAGGGGCGCGGGCGGGCGGGCGGGGGACCCTGGGTGTGTCCTCGGGGTTCCGCGCCGGCGGAGCGCTCCCGCCTCTCGCTCGCGGTCGTTGGGGCTGTGGTGTTTCCCGCAGCTCTCCTGCCCGCGTTCCGGGGGTGGCGGGCGGGCGGGGTCCGCGCTGGACGCGCGTCCTGGGACCTGAACGCGGGCTCAGTGTGGGTCCCGACCTGGGGGGACGCGTTTCCTCCTGCGGCCCGGGGGACAGCCCGTCACACGCACTTGTAGCCAGAAAGAGCGCTCAGCCACCTGGGCTGTTGTCTGTGGGGCGCAGCTTCTCAGCCCCTGCCTAAGTCCCCGCCGCCGCTTGGGTCCCGGAGCGGGAGCTGCGGCGCCAGGCGATCTAGTCCAGACCGTGTAAGACAGAACTTCACAGTCAGCCAGATTTAAAGGGTCTCGCCATGTTTGTGCAAACATACGTTGCTGCCTTTTACCACACTTGAGAAATCCTTGGAGTTTTCCAGTATTTTGTCTTTTGTAACTCCCTTTCGGAAACTGTATCTTGGATTTAAATGACTTTCTAATGTATTCTCTTCTCCTGCCCCCCCACCCCCCTCATTAACTAAGTGCTTTTGTGCTTCAACTTTACTCGATCTTAAGGTAGACATCTGTAGGAGTACATTCAGGTGACATTTGACAGAGTTTAGTTAATCAGCCCTGAGTGTTTCAGAGAATTTCACGGAACAAAACTCATCTTTCTGCACTTCCTGTGGAACAGTGCTTGCTTTGTTAGCTTGAGAACCTTTCGATTCAGATGGATTTCTGTCAGTTGCAGTGGGGGGCTTTTCTTTTTGTAAGGTATGCTGGTCATTTAAACATGGCTATCTGAACCGTGATGATTCCTCTAAATTTGAATTTACTTGTGTCATGATTTAAAAATACCTTTGGGATATACCTAAAAAATAGATAAGTAGAAATCTTTGGCAAATAAAAAAAAAGTGTGTGTGTGTGTGTCTCTGTATATCTAAAACTTCTCCAGAATTTTTTCTTTGTTGAAACACCCAAAGAAACTTTTATTGGGAGGTAAAATAATTTCAGAAGGCCCTGTTAGTTTTACAGGGACCGCTCTAGCCCTTGTATAGTTTATTTCACTTCATTACTTTTTACTTTTTTTATAGAAGCCTTTCTGGCTCTGTTTAAGTTTATAGTAAAATCAGCTGCTTCCCTGTCTGGTTTATAATTTTCATGGAGTGAAACAATGAACTTAATGGATTGTGACATCAGAGAAAGGGAATTTCAGATATGAATGTTTTACTCTCCAGAAGATCACACAAATCCCACTATTGAGATTTGAGGATCAGTTACTTTTGGTATGTGAAATTCAGTTGCCATCCAAATGTGGGAAAATAATAATTTGTAAGGGGGCCCCAGTAGTTGCCAGTATGATTGCAAATTTATGCATAGGGTATGAGTTATGTGACAGGCTAGCAAGTGCGTAAGGTATACGATATCATCTACCATCATGAACTCTGTTCTGTTGTGTACCTTAAATATTATGGAAGTTGCTATATAAATATAAATGTCACTCTGAAGTTTCATATGAAGCTTTTAAGAAACATTTTAGTCATCTCTGACCCACTATATTTGACAGCCTGTCCCAGGTAGTCCCTAAGGAATCGATTAAATCACCATTTCTTAACCTTACTGACATTTTGACCCAGAGACTTTTCTGATGTTGGGAGGCCTTATGTCCTCTGCATTGTAGAATGTTCGTTAGTTTCTTTTTTCTCTAACCCCGGGATGCCAGAAATACCTACTGCCAGATGTAAGAGGGGGAAAGTCTGAAGAAAATATGGCCAGATGTTCCCTGAGAGGGGTCATTGTCCAGACTTGAAAAATCACTGCATTAGGTAAATCTGTGTTGGAGGCAGTGTGTCATTATAGTGTTACTGGAATGACTACTGCAGCAAACCCTCCCAGCCTCATTGTCTTTGTTTGAAATGCATTCTTACTGTGCTGCTCAGGCTGATCTTGAACTGTTGAACTCTTGGACTCAATCTTCCAGCCTCAGTCTCTCTGTCTCTCTTTTGCGAAAAATATTTGTAATGATGTTCTATTTTTCCTCTGTGTTAGGGAATGTGATCTTTGGGTCACATTTGTCAGTATTTAGAATATAGTGGTTCTCAGCTTTGGTGCTCTGGCTAGAGCACCAAGAAGTTTTCCCTGTCTTTGATTAGAGTTGTGGACCCTACTTTTTCTAAAATTACTGAGTTTTGCAGTGAGCTTTGTTCTGTTTCCTTGGTTGCCACTTTATTCTTAGCATGGACTAAATCTAAACAGGATTTCACTTGGAAACAGTCATTTTCTTTTAGAATCATTTATTGGGGCTTTTACTAAGGATTCGATCCTAATGGGAGCTTTTCCAGACAAAACTGTCAGCAGTGTCTGTGATGTTATCACCTTGATTTATTTTCCAGTACTCTCAGCAGGGTATATATATATTTCTGCCAAGTCTTTGCATCGAGGTTTCCAGAGCTGGACCAAAATGTGCATGTATACCTTGACTATTTTATGATCTAAGTTGGGTAGAAACCAAGTTTTGGACAAAAGGGAGGGAAGTGGTTTCAGATGTTTCTGTCAAGACTAGTATTTTTCAACCATGTTCATTTATAAGCTCTTTAATTTACTTTGGTACATTCACCGAGGAAAGGAAAGGTTTGTCCCTGTCTGCTGATGCACACTAGCAATTTACAGGGTGGAGCCAGAAAGAGCAATGCCCTGGAGAAACTGCTGGAAGAGGGTTTTTCTTCTGTATTCATTCCCTGTCTGTCCTTGACATTCACTCATTGTTTAAGTCTAGTTCCTTGGAATGTTTCCCTTTACTATCTTGTCTGGCTCCTAGTTTTTTGAGCTTTTTTTTTTTTTTTTTTGTATTTAGTGCAGAATCTACAGAGTCTCATTACACAGATTAGACTTATAGTGATTCTATTTGTTTTTTAGCCTCCCAAGGGCTGGGATTGTGGGCACATGCCATCACGTCCCGTCTCATTCACTGTCTCTGTGTGCCCTGGGGGCAGGGCTGGCACTGCAAGCTGGGGATTGAACCCCTAGCCCTTCCTTCTGCCTAAGCAGGTGCTTTAATCCCCTGAGCTATCTCGCCAGCCCTTGACCTTCTTAATAATTTTGGTTTATAGAGATCAATCTTCCTTTTTATTCTAGATGTTAATGTTTAATTAACAACGAGTTGATTTTATGAAATGAATGAGTTTTACTTCCTTTTGTACTCTTCTGTGTACTCTTTGCTCTTCTGCCATCATGAAATCTTCAACTTCTATTTGCCGAGTTTCAGCCCTACTCTTTAAGAACTCTGGAAGTTGGCCTGCAGTGAACCAGGCTACTACTTGCTCCTTTTGTCTAGGACTTGAGCTAACTTTGCCAAGCTTCCGTTTTCTCCTTGGGGACTCATATAATGCCATAACCTAGCAATTTATGACTAAAAAAAAGAATAATCAGACAGTTCTGATTTGTAGTTGGAGTTTTCTGTACAGCTTAAGCTCGTCTGCGTACATGCCTTGCCTGATACTAGGTGGCACCGTCTCTGTTACCTTTATGTGGTTGGGCATGGGAATCCTTTTTTTTCAAGGTGAAATGGAGATTTGAGGTGTTACATAACTCTCACAAGATCATCGAGCTGGAAAACAACAACAAAATGTGATTGTACTCTTCAGGCTAATCTTCATGTCTTTTCTGTCTTCATTATTTTGTTGGATTTTGGGATCTATGGAAAAGAAAGTGACTGGGCATAGGGCTTAGAGAAGCAACAGGAATGCTTTGGTAAAAGGAAAAATACATCATTTGTAGGTTTGTGTGGATAGAGAGTACTGAGTCACAGGCTGAAAGTGAAGTGGGCTCCAGGCCAAGGGCAGACTGTGGCTCCTGGGCCATGTCCAACAGGTCTAGACCAACTGCATCTTTGTCAGCCTATAGTGTGACAATGGTTCTGATATTTTAACTGGTTGGAAAATATCAAAAGAAAATTAATCTATCAGGACATCTGAAAATTATATAAAATAAAGGTTTTATTGGCTGATATCCACAAGTGTCTAAAATATTTACTCTTGCTCTATGAGGAGAACCTTGCTGCCCTTTGCCTTAGGAAACGACATTCCCAGTTAGGCAGCGGCACGATCAGATCTGCTGCTGTGTTAGAAAGAGCCAGTTTTCGGACAGTAGCAGCTGGCTTTCAGTAAGTCAGAAGCCTGTTTTTCATTTTAGCCTCTGCCAGTGATTCCTTGTTGTTCTCAATTGAAACATAAGGTTTCTTAGTTGCATCACTCAAAACACAGCACTTGGAGCTGCTAGATATGTTCTTTGGTGTAGTAAAAAATGAATTATGTACTCTGGTGGCCATTTGGAAAGAAGATGCATACTTCAGTTTGTGTATATTCTAGACACCTGTTGTAGAAACTTGGCTATGAATTTGTGGTCTAGTGCTTTGGAGGAAATAAATAGAGCATTTGTCCTCAGAATTTTTATTGTGTGTTGCTGTATATTAGGCTAAATTGAGAAATCAATGGGCATGCTCCTTTTATTTATACTTTGCTAGTTTGCACTGACTATGTTTTTGCCCTCAATAAATTAGGGCAAATAAATTATAACTAATTCTTAAATATATTGAAGTTGTAGTTAATTGAGAAATAGTTATTTAGCACAGTAGAAATATAAGCAGATAATCTCTGTGTTTCCCTTTAAAAATGCAGTCAGCACTGATTTCTTTCCCTATTCTTTGTTATTGTTACTTTTTGGGCAGAAGTATCAGTTTCTATGAGAGTTGATGTGTAAAGGCACTTCTAGCTGTGTTAGGAAAGCAGAGTGATAGAGATCTGCTGTATTCAAGTGTTCCGCTTTCTGAGGTTTTCTATTTCTGTTGTTTTTTTATTTTTTTATTTTAGGAAATGGTCTACAGGGTGGTAAGGGTCTCACTACTAGATTGGACTCATAGTGATCCGCCTGTTTACAGCCTTCCAAGAGCTGGGATTACAGGTGCATGCCACCATACTCAGTCTCAGTTGCCATCTCAGTGCGCCCTGGGGGCAGGGCTGGCCCAAAAAACCACTGCATTTATAATCAAAATCTGTACTGATGATGAAAAAAAAAATTTAAAGCATATAAAAATATTATCACTGTAAAAATACTCTAGAACTTTAAATACAAATAGGTCTTTGTATGAATGTACAGATAAAATGAATGGCTACATGAGAGCAGCATAGCCACATAAAAATGGATGAGTTTCTAAAATAGACTAGTATTAAAATTAAATCTCATTTGTTACATCTGTTGTTTCTAGGTGTTTTGAGATGGGGCCTCTCTTTGTATTCTGGACTAGTCACTAACTTGAAATGAACTCAAACTTACAAAGATCCTCCTGCCACAGCTTCCAAATAGTGGCACTATAGGTATATGCCATCATGCCCAACCCAGTCTGGAGATTTTAATACTGTTTATTATTTTAGATATAAAGACATCCTGATGCTTATTGCATTACTTGAAAGGATTGTTTTCTTTAGGGTTACAGTCACAATTTTTGGGGATGAATGTCCCGACTTGCTTTCCAGTTATGGCTAACCTTTAGTAGGATTTTAGCTGAAAGGCTTGAGAGAGACAATTTTCTTTCAATTTAAATGCTGTGGTTCTACTCCTGGGTATGCACAAGTACATTCTTTATGGGACAAAGGAACTTTCAAGCATTTCCTTCATTAGTCTTACCACTTATCCTGCCTCGTCAGTCCTAAACAGTCCTAAACACCTAAGTACCCTAAAGAAATTTTGACTAGCATCCCGTTGTACAGCTTGGTCCTTCCACGGGCTCCAGAAAGAAGAGGAGGTATATGATCCTGGCAGTCTTAGCTTCCTAGGCTATGATGCCATTTTTGCAGAAAGCATAAAGAACCCCAGCAAATAGTGCTCTATCAGTAAATCTCTCCTTTAGCTGAAGTCACAGGTTTTACTAAGTTTAAGAGTGCTAATTACTTATAGATGCTGCACATAAGGATAACAAGGGAGTTAGTTTAAGATATTTTAGATGCGTTTTCTTTTTTAATAATTTTCAGACATTTTATTTATTTATTTATTTATTTAAACAAATGACACCTAACCATTACTAAGCATCATGGACACTGTCCACATTCATGACTTACTAGAACTTTGTGTGATTTCCTATCCCCAAACTGTTAGAAGTTCTGGACATGTATTTGCCATTCCAGTATTTATGTTATGTTTTATTTTTAGTAAATATGTATGCATGTATGTATCTGTTTGTTAATTAATTTATTTATTTATGTTATGCTAGCTCAGCCTGCCCTGGGGGTGGGGCTGGCGCAGCATGTGGTGCCGGGGATTGAACCGCAGTCCCTGTAGTTGCCTAAGCTTTCCTATGTAGGTGCTTTAGATCGCTGAACCATCTTGCTGGCCCTAGATGCATTTTCTAAAAGATTCTTAAAAATTTAAATCTTCCCTCCTGGTTATAGCAGGATGATAAACACCAGCGAGTTATATATATATATATATATATATATATATATATATATATATATATGTGTATATATGTGTGTGTATATATATGTATGTGTATATATATATATATATATATATATATATATATATTTGATTTAAATCATTTCTTGAAGGAAGGGGGGAGAGAAGGAGAAAGGAAGAAGAGGGAGAAACAGGCCAACAGTTTGTAGGCAAACTAAGACAACCTCCTCAATTCAATCTCTTAGGGAAGTGTTGCAGATCTGTTATGCAGAGGGCAAATTGGTTCATTGATAGGATTTTTCCAGTGCTGCCCAGACTAGCTCTGAGGCCTCCTGTCTTCTGAGGTCCCCTTCATTGGCTGTAGCCATGCTGTTCTTTCCTGGCCTCCAGCTGGCACCACAACTGACCAGAATACCCTGCCTGTCCAGACCCTCCGAAATTCCTGTCAGCCGCGTCTGTAGGAGGACAGTTCTCCTTTTCTTCTTAATTTGGTTTAGAGCAGGCTGGAATTTTTTAAACAGTGACTTTACTAGGTAACCAAGTGCAAAACAAAACAAAACCCCAAACTGGAAAATCACCAAAGCAAAGAAGCAGACAGACTTACAAAGTAGACTAAGAGTTTTTGCTTTTCTCAGACTTCAGCAGAGTTAGAAGTATAGTTAGGTCCCTTCTCACTCTTGGGGTTTTGTAAAATCTGAGTGCTTGCCCTGGCTTTGCCTTTTCTGCTTTTCCATCTCATGCTTCACTTTTCTTGACCACTTTTTTTTTGTACACACAGCTATTCCTCATGATTGGAGCCCATGAGGTCCATAGATGGATATGGGTTAATAAGTAGTCTGGATATATTTTACTTCTTGGGGACATCCTCACACAGAACTGGCCACTAGGCACTCTATTGTCTTTAGTAGGTGAAAGTTTCATGAATTTTTGTCTATAATTTTTTTGTGGTGCTATGTTTGGCATTGAGTATAATAATTTGTAGTTGTTTTTATGAATCTGTATGGTTTAATAAATATACATTTATTTAATGAATTAAACTTTGAACATTCTCCTGTGTTATATATTTTACCTAGAGGTAATTAATGGTATCTTAACTTCTTAGATGCAAATGTATGCCAAGAATAATTCCCAATAGTCCTGAGAATCTCCAGCATATTTTTGACCCTTAGAATAGCAGTGTGTAATATACAATTTTGTATATGCTTACATTTCTAAGTTTCTTGTAAAAACGTGTAACTTTTTTTTATCACATTTGTAGGGATTTATTAGAATATCAATGATTGATGGAAAATACCGATTCCATGTTAAATCTAACACGTTTAATATTCAGAAAGACAGTGATATTAAGCTCAAGTACCTGTGTTATAGAGTGATAGTAGCACCAAGCTTCTCTCCTGGAAGGTTAAGAACTTAAGTTTGCAGACCAAAAAATAAGAGAAAAAGAAGGTCTACAAGGTTAGCCAATATTTTGGCCCTAGCCCTTCAAGGTCAGTGAGGACTCTTGACATAAGAGAACCTGTACTGTAACATCCTATAACTCAGTGGTGTCCCAAATTTTCTGTTCAAGGAGATTATAGGGCCACAGAAGAAAGGAATAAATGATGTATAGTGTGCCCAAGGAGAGTCACCTAGAGAGAAAACATTCTCTCAGGCTCTCACAGAGAGTCAACTGGTCAAGTAATGGCTGTGTCTCATCCAGATGGCTGACACTGACAAAAGTTCTACAAAATGTTGTACATGGTTTCAAGGCAAATCCTGAGGGGATTTGACTGACCTTGTCAGATATAAAAGTTATATATTTTGTTGCATAGGTCTTGCATTAATGTGGCCTTAACCACCCAGCAGAAAAGTTTAACTGTGAGGCATAAAAAAGTAAAGCCAGATTAGTATGCTGAGCTGTAAGAGGCTCAAGTCAACAGCTTTTGACATTGCCAGTTTTGCTGATAACCCACTATTATGGAATATTGGACTATGCATACAACTACTTTCGTTTAGCTCAATGAGAAGAAATATTTGTACCAGTAATGTTTAGAAAAGTTATGTCTGCATCTTGTACTCTGAACAGCTACTATGAAGACAACAATATGCATTGTATTAATTATTGTGGCTGTCCTACTAACGTGTTTTGAAACTGTCTCATTGTTATTTCTCATTGAAAGTAATAAAAAATAAAAGAATAATTCCCATCATGTAATAGTCTGAAGTGTAAAAATCTGTATTTAAAAATTGGTTGTAGGCATAGTGGCACAGGCCTATA
>PVKN010031767.1:0-12375 GCA_004027915.1 Capromys pilorides
AAAAAAAAAAAAAAAAAAAAAATGCAAGCTGCTCTTCAGTGTGTTTTATCTGATCACTTATGTGAGTGTTTATGGAGTACAGATGTATGTATAACATGGTATATTGGTAGCAAATTTTCCTGGAAAGATACTCAAAAAATGTTAACAATTTTTTTAAAGAGAAAAATTTGAAAGATAAGGAGATATAGTTTTGTTTTTATACCTTATCATCTGAATACCCCAACAGTGTTCATCTAGTATTTTTTAACTCAAGTGGAATTGCTTGAGAGTAGAATTATAGCCACTTTAATATTATACCTTATACTTTTCAAATTAAAATATATGATTATATTTAAACATAGCATAAAGGGAAAAAAATTCCAAAGTATGTATGTGATTAATGAATAACTTTTAAGTTACTGGAATATATTAGAAGGTGATAAGTTGGTGCTTAAAAGGAATTCCTCTCTTCACACAGGCTGCCCTTCTGTGGGCTGTGTTTTCTTCTTGCAGGCCTTTTACGTATCCATAGTTGATTTATGTGAAAATGGCGGGAAACGTCCTCCCACAAACAACAGCACTAGCTTCACCAAAGAACAAGCAGATACCATTCGTAGAATTCGAAATAGCAAAGACAGTTGGGACATGCTGGGCGTCAAACTTGGGGCCTCAAGGTAAGCAGCACTTAAGTATATTTAGAGCCGAGTGCTGACAGAGGGAAGGACTCAGTTACCAAAATTATAGGTGCAGTTGAACTTCTTTTAACTGGCTAAAAACATGTGTGAAATAGATTTCATAATGACTGCATCACTGAATTAACTGAATCCCAAAGATATAAAGCAGAAAGCACAGTTTTCTGGTAAGGGAACAAACTTTAGAGCTAACATAACATTTAAAACAAACTTACAAGGGGTTAGGGGCACAAGTGCCTGCCTGGCCAGTGCAAGGTCCTGAGTTTGATCCCTTGTTCTGCAAAAACAAAACAAAGGAAACAAAAAAAAAACCTTACAAAAGAAAATTCTTAAATTATAGAATTTTCAAGGAGGAGAGAATGTTAATAATCAACCTGTCCAAAAATTTCATTTTATAGGTGGGAAAATTGATTTCAGTCAAATAACCACACTCAGGACCCTGGGGTTGGTGGTAATATTGGTCTTAATTTCTTAACCCCATGTATCTGTCCATCAGCCTTTTTCTTTCTCAACACCCTACCAGTTCCTCATCTATATGCGTATTTACTTTATTTTAGCCAAAAAGCTTATTCAGAGTCTGGGGAGATAGCTCAGTGGCATAAGCACCTGCCTGGCAAGCACAAGGTCCTGAGTTCAGTACCTGGTACTGCCAAAAAAAAAAAAAAGAAAGAAAGAAAGAAAGAAAGCAAACAAGCAAGCAAGCAAGCTTATTCAGGAATAAAGAAATATTTCTCCTGTTTCTTGTTCTTTATGCAAAAATAAAATAGTTGTTTACCCAGTATGATAATGCAACTCAATGCTATGACATTACCTGACTGCATATAGTGTACCTGCCTATTTTGCACCATGACTTTCCTCTATCCCAGGTCTTTTCTTTCCCACTTTTCACCTTGAGTTGCTATACCTCAGAATGGCTTTGTCTGTACCAAAAGTGTTAAAACATCTCCATTTTGATCTCAGCATATCTACAAGTTCAGAAGGAAGGAAGGAAAGGGGGAGCGATGACCATTATTGGTCACTGCTTTTTTTTTAAGTGTGTTTGGTGTAGGGTCTTACTACACAATACAGCTGTGCGCCAGTGTGGTGGCCTGCTCAGTGTGCCCAGGGGCAGGGGCAGTGCAGCATGTGGTGCTGGGGTATTGGTCACTCTTAATCCAACAAGTGCATTGTAGACAGTTTGGACTTGTGAAAGAATTCAGATGACCTCATATAACTAGCACAGAGTTGCCTGATGCCTTCTAAATGTCATAGTGAAAGCTGGTGAGATAGCTTAGCTCAGTTGACTAAGTGCCTGCTTTGGCAAGTGCCAGGACCAGGGTTCGATCCTGCATGCCGCACCAGCCTGCCCCCAGGGTGTGCTGAGCCAGCCAGTAAGTCTGGGCATGGTGGTGCACACCTGTAATTCCAGTGCTAGGGAGGCTGCAAACAGGAGGATCACTATAAGTAGTGAGACCCGGTACCAAATACATAAATGAAAAAAATAATAAATAAATGTCATAGTAGAGTTGCATCATTTCGATTCTAAGTTTCCCTCTGTCATCTCCAAAGGATATTGACTCTTCAATATTAAGAAACTATTTCTTTGTCTACTTATTAATGAAGTTGAAATGGTATTTATTATTATTCACTTTAGTTAATTGGAATCTTCCAGAATATCCAGGACTTCCTTAATTTCCATTTCTTCAACCAATATAATCACATCCTTTTATTAGCCTTTTTCAGTGAGGTCCATTAAATATTTTGTAGCATTCAACACGTTTAGGGAAAATCTTCAAAATTATTTTTTCTTAAGTGACAGAGAATTGTGACTGTTGTTCAGTACCAGCTTGTTTTCTGTTCTTGGACTATAAATCAATGTTCATCTTCAGCAGAATTGATACATTTGTTATACACCCAGGTAGTCTTGTTTCTCCAGAAATTTCCCTCAGAGTTTCTTCTGTCCCTAGAAATCCGGAAAGGCCCTCTTGGCAAGGAAGGCAGGAACACACTAAGCTGTTCATATCCTCACTCAGGAGAGCAGAGGCTCTTGGAGGAATAAAAATTTTTGTTGTTGTTGAGGTTGAGTGTTCAGGGTGACCTTGAACTAACTCAAACTCAACGTGATCCTCCTGCCTCACTCTCCCAAGTGCTAGGATTATAGGCATGTGCCACTACACCTGGCTTCAGATTTCTTCAGAGAGGGAGAATGTCATTCTTATTAATTGCTATCAAAATTGTATGTGTAGGAAAGCTACACATGTGGTTAAAACAAAAGACACTTTGAAGGAGTTCCCTAGAGTTGGAGGGTATGCCCTAGATGGGGAACTATTAATGTGACCCTGAGACTTAGATCTCCATAAGTTTTCCATCACTTCTGAGCTGTCAAAGACCATCTTCCTAACTGGGAGAAATCCTTCTGGTAAAAGTAAAGGAGGCTAGGTATAGTGGAACATATGTGTAATTCCAGCACTCAGGAAGCTGAGGCAGGGGGATTGCTGTGAGTTCGAGGCCTCATCATGTACTATACACAATGAGACCCTGCCTCAATCAATCAAGCAATCAATGACTGAGGCACTTAGAGTCTGTGCCTATGAGGTTGCAGAACCCTGACTAAAGGAAGGTGAGCCCTAAAACATAACCTAGTAGAAGCACAGTGTAGCATGAATAGGCAGTGGCCCAGGGCTTAGCACCTCTCGAAGCTGGCCTGGCATCAGAGGGTGAGAAAGAGCAGGACAGGGGCAGGTGGTGTTCAGGCCCTCCAGACAAGTTCTGATGTCTACAGAACCCTGGGGTCCATCCAGCCTTCTCTCTTCTAGCAGGATCATCCATGCCTCCTCCACTTCTGCTGATTCTTGCCCTCTGCAGTCTCTTTTGTCTTTCCTTGTTTGCTTCCATAGGCCCATAGAGTCTAAATTTATACTCATGCCTGGGTTAGCCTTATATCTTCCCACCTGCTTCAGCCTTACAACTTCCTGCCTGCCTCCCAGCTTTGAGGAATGGTTTCTCCAGTGCCAGTTAGCCAATACTTACTATTGTTAGCAGTCAAACCAGACTTTTTGTTGTTTTGCTTTTCAGGCTCTTGCTCCTTAGCCACTATGTTACCCTCCAAATCCCCCACCCTGTACTACTCCCAACCCCCATTTCCCAGCAGGCTTCTCGGGAGGCTTTCCTGAGCCCAGGCCTTCATTCCTCCCATCAGCAGAGGTTTTCTCAGTGCCTGCTAGGAACCCAGTGCCACCTGTTTTGTTTTTCTTTTTTCTTTTTTTTTCTTTTTTTGCAGGACCTGGGTTCAAACTCACGACCTTGCACTTGCCAGGCAGGCACTTGTGCCACAGAGCTATCTCCCCAGCTCCCTACACCTATTTTCATCTGATCATTCCTTCACCACTTCCTTAAAGTCTGCATACTCACTTTGCATTATGTCTTGATTATGCGTTATTTATGTGACTGGCCTCTCTTTGAGAAAAGGTAGTGACCCTTGGGGCTGTACTTGTTGCCCAAGATGATTGCATGCATCCAGAAGCTGAGATGCACAGGCTTGTGGCTGAGCTGTGAGTGATGCAGAGCTGTTTCTCTCCTAGGGAGGAAGTCAATAAAGCCTATCGGAAGCTTGCTGTGCTTCTCCACCCTGACAAGTGCATGGCACCGGGCAGTGAAGATGCCTTCAAAGCAGTTGTGAATGCCCGGACAGCCCTGCTGAAAAGCATCAAGTAGGAGAGCAGGAGACAGCAAGCCAGGACGCAGGCACGTGCACACTCCTCCCCTGGAGGTGAAGGAATCAAGGTGGAATTTTCTTCACAAAGTCTCACTGTTCTGTTCACTCATGTGCTGTCATGTATAAATCAGTGACCTGGGGCCTGTTAGCACATTACAGGCATTTGACAGCGAGATGACCTGCATCTGTAGGAGGTGAAGAAGCCATGTGTGCCATACGTCATTTCCCATTGTCAGATAATCCGCAAGCTCAGTAGTGGTGGTATCCCTGGTGCTTCTCTTGGGAAGGGCAGAAGGGCCACACAGTTCTTAGAGGGAGGAACACAATGGCGAGACCCATTTTTTCCCCTTCTTTTTCTTTTTAAATTATCATTAGAGAAAGAAACAAAAATGGGAGAGAAATAACAAACTAGCAGAAAACATCCAAGCCCATAAGCGCTTGATAAGACCTTCCCTGTCGCTCCCTCAACTGAGAGTTGTTTTGGTGGTCCTATGTAAAGCATCGGTCTGACTGAACTCTGGGCAGCCCTCTGAGGCTTGGGGAGTGAGGGACATAGTCCTGAACTGAACAGCCCTGCTGTGACATTCACTCTCCTCCCTCATCCATCCACCAGGGGGAGATGAGTCAGTCCTCAGAGCAGAGAAAGTTCCAGTGCCGCTGCTCTTTCTGCCCCTCCTATGCCTGTGAGGCCTTTCTCTTGTAACAGAGGTACAACAGAAGGGGGCATCACATACCTGGGAGTAAGGATCAGCCCCCCACTCCCCCGCAGAAGTGCTCAGAGCCCTTGAGGTGATGCCTCCACATGCCCAGATCAAGGCTGGCCTTGCAGGGCAGCTTGGGGACCTAGGAGAGTGACAGAAAGGAGTTCCTCATCACTACCCAGAGGCAAGAGGCAGAGACAGGGTCCTCCTGAGCAAGCCTGGCCTTTTCCTCTCGCTTCTCACCAGCCTTATTCAGTTTCTCTCTTCTTACCTTCCTCCCTTCCCCTTTTTTTTAGGTACTCCACATCTGCCATCAGGTCTCTCCTTGAATTATTAGCTTCCAGCCACAGCTCCCCTACCCCACCTCCAGATTTTGACATGGGCCCAGTTAACCAGAGAGTGGGGACTTTCCAAAGACCATGTTGGGCTGACCCCTTGTAATTTCTGCTTGGGCTCCACATTTCTAAATAGTCATATTTTTTAACTATAGGCTATAAAAACTAATTTCACATAGAAAAATATATTCTTGTGCCACATTCTCCTCCTCAGTTTACAGGGATGAACGAGGATCAAGTATTAGGGCTGACACTTCCTACCGTGTTCACAGAGCTGTCTCTTACTCATGACTCATTACATCCTCATTTTCTTTGTATTACTCATAATTTTAGCTGCAACCACTTGTACTAACTGGAGCTTTGAAGTATATAAGATGTTGCTATTCTGTGAATTTTAAACAGCTGTTCTCTATTGATTACCAAGTAGCATGTACTGTATTACCTAAGAAGAAAGTCACTTTCTTATATTCCCGCCACTGCAGTTCGGTGGCCTCTTCCTAGAGCAGCTTTACTTGGTATGGCTAGACTAAGGCTGCACTAGAAACCAGAGCGTTGTTTGTATTTGTTATGTTTTTATAGTGTTGGGAGTTGAACCCATGGCCATGTACCTCCTAAGTGTTTTAACCACTGAGCATTAGTTATAAAATGAATTTTCATCTGGCTGAAAATCTATGCTTTAAAAAAAATGATTTGAGACCTGATACATTGTTTCCTCACGGGCTTTTTCCCGGCCTTTAAACTAGTGTCAGCTACTACAGAACTGCAGCCCAGAGTTCTACTGGGCTTTGTTCCAGCCCTTCCTTTTGCTTGAGGGCCTCGACGCTGGCTCTTGTAGCAGAATATAGGAGTCATGAAAGAAGGAGTCATATGCAGCAGGGTCTGCCCTGGACAGCCACCCGACAGGTGGCCCTGTGTGACCCTCAGTGCCGACTTCATCGTGATTCGTAAACTATCAGTCCATCACCTCATTCAACTTCATTGTACAGATGAGCAGGCATAGCAGAGAGAGTTTTCTAGGGCTTCCATTCATATCCTTATGAGTGACTTGTCAAAATACAGCCTTGGCTTGATTCTTAGGTCTTAGGACTTAGTTTCCAATGCCTTCGTTATTAATGTGCAACATGGCCATATGCTGTTTCATGTATGCAAAGTATTATTAAGAAAGTTAAGCCTTGAAGTTCTAGAATTGCTAATTTTCATAATACTTCAGCAGGTCATGAAGAAATAACAAAGTATGACTTACACTCAACAAGTCTTTTGATACTAACATCAGGCAAAACTTTGCAGATCTCTATGCATTCATGTAAGCTCTTGGTGCAGATATGTGCTTTGAAGTTCAATTATATTAAAAGTTCTCCTAGCCAGTGATGATTTCAAAAATACATCAGTGAGAGTGACAACGCGCAGAATAATTTCCTTGGCTAAAACGTTTGTATAAAAGATCCTGTTTTTCAAAAAGGAATGAAAAGTTTGAACAGCTATTATTACCAAAAAGCCATGTCTTTTACATCTGAGTCACCAAGAAGTAACACTTATAAACTCATTAAAAAATCCCTAGAGGCATTTCCACTTCATCTTCCAACCTACCTAAGCACTTTAAAATACTCCCTCCTCCTGTTTCTGTTTGCTTGTGTGCCTCTTCTCGAATTGTTGCTTTAGTACTGTCATTTTATGTCTTCATATAAATGTGTCCTTGGGTTTATGAGCCTATTAATTTAAAAGTCCAGACTTGGGGATGCTTCATGTTGCTACCTAAGATAAACTGCTAGAATTCAATAGCTTGCACACCATTCTTTAAAGCTTGCATTTATCTCAGGAAACTTACTTTAGTATATTCTCATCTATTGAATCCCCAGTGGTAAAGCTTTCTTTAGACCCGTGCACTAGTACCTGACTCATTGTTAGTTAAATGAGCCATAGAGAAGGCAGCTAAACATCTGAGAGATCACCAGAGTGAACAGGCAGCACCTGCAGGTGCTGAGTCAGTGACGTGGCCCAGCGGCACAGAGCGAGGACGGAGCCACAGCGGGAGGGGTTCCCTTTCTCACGTCAGAAAGCGGGGTGCTGGGAGCTGGATGCAAACTGCCTTTCCCAGTGACACTGCCCCTGGAACACGAAAGCTCCATGGGCCTGGGAATGCCACTTCCTTTGCCACTGCACCCTGTGAAGCTCACTCTGTGCCAGTGCTTGTGTCACCCTTTTGTTTTATTTTGAGGCTTTTGTAAAACTTTGGAAAATGAATTTAGCTGCAAAATGGAGCTAACTTCCATTGCAAGGCTGCAGAGTGAAGAAGTGGATGGCTCATACTTCTCATACTTGGCATTGAGCACAATTTTAAGACGCAATGCTGTTTGGACATTGTTTTTCACTGAGCATCGCTAGAGAAGACAAAAGCTTTCACTTGTGATGTAGATAAGTTAGATTGTGTCTAACGAGCAGTGCAATATTAAACTGTGCAATAGAGGCCCTCTTGGCATGATGCCTTTTTTTGGAAGGTTGAGCGGTTTTCGAGAGCTTCCCTCTTGATCGCTTCCTGGGCATCCTTCCCCTTTTGAGTGTGAATGCAGAGTCTGTTGATAAAGTCTTTGCTCTTACAAGGTAATTTACATATCTGCTTTCTGTTGAAGTAACTGAAAATGTTAAGTCTACGAGTTGTTTATGTCTTGTATACAGAGTGTCATATGTACTTAAGTTGTGTATTTTTATATAAAGTAAAGTCAAATATCACACAGTGGTCTGTGGGCTGCATTTATTTGCTGGGACGTTGGTCTTCAGTGTAGGACATATTGGATGCAAAGCCAGTCTATTTCCTTGTCAACTGTGACTAGAAAACAAGACATTTAAAGCAAAACAAAAAAACAAGACATTTTGCTTTAGTTTCCAGTAGGCAGAATACAAGGTGAGATAGTCATCGGTCCATCAGGCTATTCTGATCTTTACTCAATTGGTATAGAAGTGTTGAGCCCTTGAAGACATTGTTATATTTGACCTTTTAATTCATTTTATAGCTTAGATCTCAAATGTTCTCCAAGAGTCTCATGTGCTAAGAGTCTGGGCTTTTAGAAGGGGACTAGGGGATGAGTGTTTCAGCCTTACAGGGCAGGAATCTGCTGGGAGACATCTGATGGCATTGTGGAGGCGACAGAAACAGGATGGGCCCCACGGTCTGGTCCCCAGGCTCTTCCCCTCTGGCTCTTTGGCTCTCTCTTTACAGTCTGGCTATAGTGAGGTGAGCAGCTTTCCTCTGCCTTCACATAGCCTAAAGCAATGGATCCAGTCAGTCTCCTGGGGACTAAAGCCTCAAACCATGAGCCAAAATAAACCTTTCGTCCTTTGAGTGGATTTATGTTGGATATCCTGGTTTGATGTTGTATGAGATGCAGTCTTGCTAAGTTGCCAAGGTTGATGTCAAACTCGTGAGCTCAAACAGTCCTTTTGTGTGAACCACCTAGAAATGTAAGCAGGGGTCTCCGTGCTTGGCTAGGAATTCAAAGGTCTTATAGGGCCAATCTATAGGAAGCTGCCTATCTCTGAAGGCTACAAGCAAGAACTCTAGTTTGTTGAGGTTTTTAAAATTTCTTTTTATTTTTGTTTTTTTTAATCTTATTAGATTTTAATTTTAAAGAGTAAAAATAGCAGAAGTAAATTAATTTCTTTTTATTTACTTATTGGATATAGGGTCTCAGTATGCAGTTCAGACTCATAGTGATCCTCTCATCTTAAACTCTCCAGTGCTGGGATTACAGACATGTGCCACCACACCCGGTTTCAGGGCTAGCACAGCATGCCCTGGGGATCGAACTCTGATATTTGTGCTTACCAGGCAGGCACTTAAACAGCTGAGCTATCTTCCCCAGCCCTCTAGGGTTTTTGTTTTGTTCTGTTTGTTTGTTTGTTTGTCTTTTTGAGACAGGGTCTCACTATGCAGTTCAGGCTGGCCTTGAGCTCACTATTGTAGCCCAGGCTGATCTCAAACTCACATAGATCCTGCTGCCTCAGCCTCCCAAGTGCTGGGAATACAGGTGTGTGCCACCACACCCAGCTCTAGAGTTTTTTTGAGTGGGGTTACATTATGTAATACAGGCTGGCCTGGAACTCACAGCAACCCTCCCACCTCAGCCTGGGGTAATAGGCATGTGCCACCACGCTCAGCTCCTCTTTTTCATCTCTGTGTCACATATTGATCTGGCCAGCACTCTTCCTCTGAGAATAGCCCAGGCCTCTGTGAGAACTGCTGACATGTCCTAAAGGGGACACATCCTGAATGTCTCACCTCTCCTATAACCCACCATGCCTCCAAACCAGTCCAACGTGTGGGAGTATGAGCTCTGCTCCACTGTCAGTGTCTTCCTCTGGATTCTCACTGAGCTAGGAAGATGACTTCTGCCCTAAAGAGCAGACAGGAGTTCTGCCTGAGCAGGCCACCTTGGTTTGAGCCTCACAGGGAAATTTGTGGGCATGCAGCAGACAGAGGCAAAGCCTTTCCTTCTAATTCTTGACACTCATCAGCCACCCCAGAGGAAAAATATCAGAAAATAATAGCCATCATTTTTTATGTGTTAAGGTTTTAACCCAGAGCCTCTGCACTGAGCTACCGCCCCAGTCCAGTCTCACTGAGTTGCTCGTAATGGCCTTGAACTTGGGATCCTTCTGCCTCAGCCTTCCAAGGAGCTGGAACAGCAGACACGCACCACCATGCCTAGCTTACCATGTATTCACTTACTGAGCACCTACAGTGTGCACTGGAGATAGAGCAGAGCCAACAAAAAGACCTCACCCTACAGAGCTTACATTCCAGCGTCAATTTTGTTTAATTCCAAAGTTGGTTTTTTTGAGTGTGTGTGTGTGTGTGTGTGTGTGCAGGATGTCACTATGCAGTTCAGACTCATAGTGATCCTCCTCATTTCTTCCTCCCTAGTGCTGGGGTTACAGGCCTGCACCACCACGCCTGGACTCCATTGCCGGCTCAGCATGCCCAGGGCACGTGGGGCCGGTGTGGCATGTGGTGCCAAGGATCAAACCCTGGCTCTTGTGCTTACCTAAGCAAGCACTTAGTCCACTGAGCTACACTGTTGGCCCTTGGTTTTTTTATTTGTTTTGTTTTTGTGGCACAAGGGATTGAACTCAGGACCTTGTGCTTGCCAGGCAAGCACTTACTCCATTGAACTATCTCTCTGGCCCCAAATTCCAAAGTTTTGAAGAGGATTTCTTCTTCTTCCTCCTCCTCCTCCTCCTCCTCCTCCTCTTCTTCCTCTTCCTCTTTGTCATTCTCTTCTGCCTGCTTTTCATTCTTTTTGAGGCTCTGGAGATTGAGCCCAGGACCTTCATATCCCTGTGCATTGAACTACATTCCCTTTTTTTTCTCTGTCTCTCTCTTTTTTTTTGAGGCCAGATCTCACAAAGTTAATAAATCCAGCTCTTCAGCAACATGGTGCATGATGGTTTGTGCATTTCTCTTGTGGTCATAGCTTACACATGAGGAGGCCTGTGTTTTGGAAAGGACCCCACTGATTTCCTCCTCAGGCTTGGGCTTGCAACCTGTGTAAGTGCAGGGCAAAGCCAGACCCCTGCACTGGGTCCCTCATGGGGCAGCCAGGCCCAGGGAAGAGAGCAGGTCTCCACTCTGCCTCCCCAAGGATGGGGCTTAGAGATACTGATGAACCAAAGCGGCGAAAAGTGCTGGAGTCAAACATCATAACTATGCTCAGCCTTACTGACTGAAAAAGGAATGAACAGGCAAGGTTGAGAGGGTTTGCTCAGGAGCTTAGAGCAGATGGTTAGTTCAGGATTTCTGTCAGTTTCAAAATCTCTAGGGCATCCCCATACCAAGAGGAAGTTAAACCAATGCTTAAGTGTATTAAAATAAGGAATGTGGTACATCTGTAAGATGGGTTTTTTTTATACACTTGGGCTGGGGATTAAACCTAAGACTTTGTGCTTCATGTGTTCTACCACTGAGCTACCTCTGCATTTCTTTGTATTTTGTTTTCACTTTGAGACAGACATTTGCTAAATTGGCCAGGCTGGGCTTGACCTCAAGATTCTCCTGCCTCAGCCTCTTGAGCAGCTAAGATTGGTATACATCACCAAACCCAGCTAGTCTTTTCTTTTTAATAAAAATTTGAGCAAATTTATAGAACTTCTGATGCCACCTGAATGGCTTGAAAATGATGTCTGCAATGCAAGGTAAATACTTTTAAAACTACTGTAAGGGGAGATCAGAACAATGGAGAAAAAAAAGAGAGGTAGGACCCTGAGGGCTTCATTTCTGGGTGATTTTCATGTCCCGAAGTCATTTGTGTTGGTGGAACCCAAAAAGCTGTAGACGTGCCAGCCTAGTGTAAGGCAGAGGTGGCTTCTGGTCATTGAACTGTAAGGCGTGACTCTCCCAGTGAGTGTGATTTATGGGTTCGATGGGGAAGTTCCATTCTGTATGTATGTCCTGAGTTTTCCCAATGAATGTCAACTGCTTTAATTATTAAAAAAAAAAAAAAAAGCCATATGAAACCAAAATATAAATATAGCACAACTTAAAAAAAAAAAAACCATAGCAATCAATGCTCACTGGCTGGAATTTCAAGTCTGCTTGATACTGCTACAGTCCTGCAAAGTCTCATAAGAGAAGCAGCAGGCCTGGGGTCGGATGTTCCAGATGATCAGAAGGACTCTTCTGTTTTTAACAGAGAGGCTTTGACTAAAGGGACCTCCACGTGCAGGTTGTCCCCCTCTGTGAGACCTGCTGTTTGGCTTGATAACACCTAAGGACCACTATTTTATGACATCTTACAAAGCCAAAAGCTAGCCCCCACAACCTCCTCCACGTAATTCCACTAAAAAAATAATAATAATGTTATTAAAGTCACTGAATTCAGCTCCTCTGAAAGTTCTGAACAACAGTCATTGTTGAATACCTCCCCTTTATTTTTTCATCAAAGGAAAACCTGAGCTTTTTTCTTTTTAAAAGTTTTGTTCTT
>PVKN010031768.1:0-12414 GCA_004027915.1 Capromys pilorides
AAAAATTAATAGCATTCCTATAAATGAATAAGAAACACACTTAGAGAGAAATTAGAGGAACATCTTTCACAATAGTATCCAAAACATCAGATACTTAAGAATCAATCCAGTAAAAAAGTAAAAGACCCCTACACTGAAACCTACCATACTCTGAAAAAGAAAAATTAAATAGGATATCAGAAAATGTAACAATATCATTGTCTGTTGGTTAGGAAGAACCAATTTATTAAAAATAATAATGCTTTGACAATTGCGCTACAGATTTAAGGCAATTCCAGTCAAAATTTCAATAACATATGGCACATACCTAAAAAAAACAATTCTAAATTCAATCTGGAGCCAGAAGAGATCTATAAGAGCAAAAGCAATCCGGGACAACAAGACAAGGCAGGAGACTTCACAGTCCCTGATTTGAAACGATACTACAAAGCTACTTTCATGAAAACAGCATGGTACTGGTAAAAGGAAAAGACGTAAAAATCAACAGAACAGATTAAAAGATGCAGAAACAACACCAGATAGTCATACTCAGCCACCTTATCTTGACAAAGGAGACAAACACATTCACTGGAAGAAAGAAGGTGAGTTTAATAAACGGTGCTGGAAAACTGGCTTTTCAGATGCCAAAGATTATAACTAGATCCATATCTTCTGCCATGCAGCACAATAAAATCTAAAGATCTAAATACTAAAACAGAAACATTAAATTTGTTAGACTAGAGAATAGGTGGAGCACTTAAAGACTTTGGAATACGTAATGACTACGGAGAAAACACTGATCACTCAGGAACTGTCACAAAATATCAACATCCTGGATTTCATGCTATTAAAAACTTTACATAGCAAGAGAAACCACCACAAAACCAAAAGACAGCTCAAAGTGTGACAAAAACTTTTACCAGCTGTTTCTCAGACAAAGGTCTACCATCCAGACTACCTAAAGAAAGGGAAAAACTCAGAACCTCTACATGGAAAGATTTAATGTAAAACTGGACATATTTGAGATGAACAGACATTTTTCAGATGAGTAATAACTTGCAAATAGATATATGAAATAAAGTTTAATATCACTTATCATTTGAGAGATGTAAATTCAAATAACCCTGAGATTCCATTTGACTCCAGGAAGAATAGCTATTATTAAGAAATCAACCAGTAATGACTGCTGAGAAGATTGTTGGAAAAAAGAACATTTCTCCACTGGTAGTGTGAGTGCACATAGCGCAGCCTCTATGGAAATCAGTGTGAAGCTTCCTCAAAAACTTAGCTGTAGAGGCTCCGTGGCCCAGCTCTTCACCCTTCTGGGTATTTTCCTGAAAGAATTAAAAAACAGCTCATCACGGAGACATCTGTGCACATGTATTCATGGTGGGATAGTTTGTAATAGCTGAGTCTTGGAACTGCCCAAATGCCCATCAGCTGGTGAATGAAAAAAGAAGATAGGGAGTTTTATAAAATGGAGTACTACTGTGCAGTGAAGAAAGAGAAGCCTAAGATACTTCACCCTAAATGGGTGTAGCTTGCAAACATACCCTCAAGAGAAGTTAATGAGACAGGCATGGGTAAATACCCCATTTTCCCCTTTTCCGCTGTGAGAAATGGAATGTGTAACTGAGGACGATAATGTGTAATAGATTTTGTGAAATAGGAAAAAAATGTTAAAACGGGAAGGGGAGCTAAGGAGGGGAGCAGGAGAAATGAAGGACTGGCAAAGAAAAACAGAAAGGAGGAAAAAGGTGGGAACTGTGCTTATGTAAATAAGGGAGCTAGAACAGGTTGGTTTGGGGGGGATGGGGACAGACAGAGTCGGCCTAGGTCCTGTACGGTGCAAATCCCCTACCATGAATGCAATCATTCTGTAAAGCCAATCTGTACCACTGAACGTTATTCAATAAACCATTCAATTAAAATATAAATACAACTTATCTATAGGTTTAATGCAAAAAATCCCATTAATCAAAGCAGCTACTGGTATATTGGCAGGGCGTGGTAGCACACACCTGTAATACCAGCCTTTGGGAGGCTGAGGCAGGAGGATCAGTGCAAGTTCGAGGCCAGCCTGGACTACAAAAGTGAGCTCAAGGCCAGCCTGAACTGCCTGGCGAGACCCTGTCTCAAAAAAGACAAAAAGATAAAAAAAAAAACAAAAACAAAAACAAACCTACTGACATAAAAGGTTTATGATAAAATTATGCTAATATTTTTATTTTACAAGTTAAAAAAAAAAAGACATTTAAAAGTGAAGCAACTTGCGCAAATCCCGAATCCCACAAACAGCAGGTTACGCAGTGACACCTGCTTGCGTCTCAGCCAAGGCAGTAACGCAGCTGCCATGGCGCTGCCTCTCCCTGCGTCTCTGCAGGTACGTCTGATTGTCATTTCGACATACCCAGGAGGGCTAAGGACATAGCTCAGTGGCTTACGCACTTGCCTGGCCAGTGCAAGGTCCTGAGCTCCATCCCCACTACCAAACCACATGCGTGCGCACACACAGACACACACATGCACATGCACACGCATGTATGCACCATGCATGTAGACACACACACACACACACACACACAAGACCTTCCCTGCACAGAGGCCTGGCATGAGCCCGAGCCTATGGAAAATATTAGGATGTTTAAGATCTGGCCTCTATATTTTTTAAAAAATATATATAAAAGTAGGTAGAAATACTTATCAAATATATATTTCTGATTATGAGGAATGAAACTGGAAAATTTGAAGTTTATTTCTTTCCCCCCTTGAGGAAGAATCATGTACATATTTAAATGAAAAAATAAACATGAAAAGCATCTTCTTTTGAGGTGGAGCGGCTGAATGTAGAAGGCCCGCCCTCGGGCTCTGCCTCGGACATCACACTGCCTTGGCAACAGGCTTAGCTCCTTCTCCAGTTTGCACACCTGTGAAGAGGAGGACCAACTACCAAAACCTACATGGAAAAAGAACAAAATACTATTTAAACATAATATGTTAGGGCTGGCCGAGCGGACTAAAGCTCCTGCTTAGGCGAAGTGCAGGGACTGGGCTTCCACCGCCGGCATGCCGGGCCAGCTTCACACCCGGGGGCGCCGCGGGGGCGACTGAGACTGGGCGTGGTGGTGAGCGCCTGTAATCCCAGCATTTAGAAGGCTGAAAACAGAAAAATCACTATGAGTTTGATCTACGTAGTGAGACCCTGTAGACCCTGCACTAAATACATTAAAATAAATTTAAAAATACACATCAGATGTTGTCTCTAGCTTCAGCTGTGAGGGTCATTTCATCTGTCTTCTACACAGCAAATAAATTCCTTTTAAAAAGCTGCAAAGCCGTTGTGTCTGCTCGGGCTTGCTTTTCCTGGAGACTCATCCTTGCTTGACGACAGGCCTAATTTTTCTCCCTTATCTCTTGCTTCTCTCCAGGTTGGTTTCCCTCGGATGAGTGATGTTCCCAGATCTGAGGGCAGAGGAAAAGAAATTAGGAAAGGAATGACAACCCGAGGAACAATGCGAGCGCTAGGTCTTTTTTTTAATGCCAGCGACAAATGAAGAGCCGCTCCCCAAGCCGTCTCTCCCGATGCGGGTCGCCGCTTCTGCCTCGCTTGTCCTAGGTCTCGCTGCTTCAGCAGTCAGCATCTCCATCCCATGCAGGAAAGAACCAGCAGGCCAGGGCCGGGTCGTGGGGGAGCAGGCCTAGCGTCTCCCCGGCTTCCCCACCCAGGCAGCACTCTGTACCTCCTCCTCATTTCTGCAGGGATGCATCTTTTTCTTACACACACATACACACACACACACACACACACACACACACACGTTAGAAGCAGCAGCATTGGTTCACTGTTCCACCTTCTACACAGCTTGATCAAATAAATAAATAAATAAATAAATTTTTTTAAAAACTGTGCCTGTCCAATTACAGTCCCAGAAGCTAGTTCCAAGCTCTCATGCTTCAAAGCCATGCGACTTCCATTCCTTAAACCTACCAGGCACGGCCCTCTAAGAACTTAACTAAGGTAACGCACACGAAGGGTTGGGCACCGTGCTCCTCACAAAGTAAGGAAGCGAGAAGCATCGAGAGAGGCCGTGGAGAAAGGCTTGATAAACCCACGGGCCTTGTAGAAATTATGTGAGCTTTTCATGTCTCTTTCTTGGTTACTGGCATCAACTTTTTTATTTTTTTGAAAGCTTCTCTTTTGAAATTACGTTTTCAGGCATGCATTTCTAACTCAAGTTTTCAAAACAAAACAAAGAGAATTAATGATCTAGTTGAGCAGGATACATTCATACAATGAGTGTGCCATGATTTTCATTGTAAAAATCCATCCATCCATCAATCAATGACTTGCTTCACATGGAGAGCGCGACCGCCCACTCGACCTCAGAATACTTCACCGCTCTGACCGGCTCCAGCAAGCTGACGCCCCTTGGACGTCTCCCCGCGGCGAGAGCCGCGTTCCGTCTTCCTCTCTGCTGCACGCATGCAGCACCAAGCACGCAGCACCAAGCACCCTTGTGACCCACTAGTGAAGCACAGGATGCACACCGACTGCGCTGAAGGCGGTGAGACGCCAGGACCCAAGCAGAACTGGGTATTGGATTGCTTCACTAGAAAATGCCTTAAAATTTGAGAGAGTGACTTTGAAGTCACGTGTGCAAAATCGTGTCCACCAAACGCTGACGACATTCTCTCCAGACATGGTCAAGTGCATCCTACCATGGAATACAGAGCTCACACCGCTGTAGGAAGGAGGAAAGCCACGGGAAGTGTCCCAGCCGAGAGCAAAAGCCACAAGGACCTCACACCAATCCATCACTATTTCAGTCCACCCAGTAAACAACTTTTCTAGGGACCTATTTTCCCTTGTGAAAATAGAGAAGAAACCAGGTGTTCTTTCAGATCTTTTTCAAGTGTAGAGTTGTACAGCTATCAGATGTATGTCATAGGGCATAAGGAAATAAATCAGCATTAAGAAAGGGTCATGTAAAATTGAAATATTCAGATATTCACTTTTGAAAAATGAAAGTCTGATTTTGATGACACAAGCCCGCATAATTCAGCTGTGATTTGACATTATCAGAGGTAATCACTCGAAGCACAGTGTGACCAGAGGGGAACAGACGTCGACTTCCAAGGGAAGCAAGCGAGAGGCATTGCCGGCAGCGAGCGAACAGCACAAGCTGACATCTCGCGACTTTTAAAGAGAATTTGCCTCAAGGCAAATAATGTTATTAGAGACAGTGCACACTTTCATTTGTTTGCATTCATCTTTTAAGACGTTTGACAGCGTGAAATAAACTCTACAGTGTTTCCTTACAGGTTCTTAGACAGAACAGATTATGGAAACAGGTATTTTTTTTTCCTCCTCCTCTTTCACATTCTATAGAATAGAAACTTTAAGCCCAGCATTGTGAATTTAAGGAATTACTACATTCAAAATCTGGAAACCAGAAGACTTTCACATGAAAACGTAGATCAGAAAGGATCTAAAATTGTACACATACACACACACACACACACACACACAGTGTTACTACAGATCCAAAAGGAGGCGCGAGGAGGAGGAGGCGGAGGAAGTTTGAAAGCTGGTCCCCACACCCCAGCACCTCACAAATGTTCCAAGACACTTGGCAGTGTGCTGAATGTAAAATTAAACTTGCTAATTTGGCACAATTTTTTATTCACAGCATCAATTTCAACACTAATCTTGACATGCTCTTTTTATTTTTTAAGACTTCCAACCTCAAAAATTTCTTGGCAAAGTAATATTTGGAGAAAAATGTGATGGAGTCCCTCCTTCTGCCTAGAGGAGAGCCGAGCTCCTGGCCCCTCCCGGGAGGACAGGGCCGCGGTCTCCTCCCTGGGCCTAGAGGCCAGCTTGACTCTTGCTCCACCTCTGCGCCCCTGGCTGCGGACAGCTGATAAATGGCGCTTATATCCTCCTCATGCCCTAGTTTGTAAACTCATAAATCACCTGGGATCTATTTGTATGAGCTTCCTCTGCTAAACCCTGGAGGTCAGAAATCTGGGCTCCGCAGCAGGCTCGCTTCTTGCCCCGTTGCTCACTGCTCCAGGGCTCCACGCATCCCAGTTCCTGGGACAAGGGGCGAGGGAAGGCGGATGTGGATGTGGATGTGGAGCAGCCTGTGAGGGAATCCACGGCCATGGCCGCTGCACAGTGAGGCTCCCCTAGCTTCCTCGCAAGGAGAGGGACCATGAGCACGGCAGGAGGAGGACCTGATAGAAGACTGCGTGAGAACAGCGCCGCCCTCCTGCATGCATTGCTGTCTGCAAAGCTCAGCACCTCTGTGTCGCATCGGGGTCCCTCCTGTAATACTGTGCTGCATTTAATTATCTTTTACTTGTGTCTTGGTTTTTATGTCAAAATACACCTTAAGCCTTATTAGGATCATTTGCAACATTTAAGGATTGATACTATGCTTTTATATTTTATAGTGTGTACTAAAAGAAGCAGCCCTAAGCCGTCTGTGTAGAGACGCCACACGGACATCTGCGCAGCGTATGAATCAAGGTTTCAGTCAGCAGGTGTAACTGCGCCACGCATTCCACGGAACTGCCCTGCAAGAGTCACTGTGAGTTACATTCAGGGTCAGTAAAATAACACAGCTTCCTAGCTCCTGACGAGAACGTGGTGGTTTCCTTTACATCTCAGAGATACGAAAGCCCAGCCAGGCACCTTGCCAACTTCAGACTTGTCATGTGCAAGCCCAGCCCATAAATAATTTTAATATAAGTGTGAGAAACGGAGAACATTAGTTCATCTAAAAGAAAGTGTTTTGTGACTGGAAAAGATATGGCCCAGGCCACATAACATTACTTATGAAATGGTCTAGACTAGTGAGAGAACCGACCTCCACCCAAGAGATTTTCCATGGGACTGAGGAGGGACAGAGGTACGGGAGAGGAGAGAGAAGGAAGGAGAGGCAGACACAGGGATCAAAATTTTATGAAAAGTACTGCAAACCTATTGTGGAGTAAAATTCTTATGTGAAGGACTTTCTAATTACTGCTCTGTTGAATTTCACTAGCTGTAAAACTCACCACATAGATATTTAGTGGGGGCATAGGCATGGCTTATGGGCCAGGCCTTTCTGAGAACTGAAGATGCGACAGCAAAAGAAACACCGAAACAACATCCAGGACTTGGAGACAGGTTTATTTAACATGGGACAGGCACTGGCAAAGAATCAACCCTTATGAAAATGTCAGGTTTCAAAGGATCAAGAAGGAGAATTTGGGGGGGGGGGCTCTACAGGGGAGGTGCAGAGGCAGAGTGCTTGGCTGTCTTTGATTGTTTGCTGCAATATGCTTCAGAGTAACCAGCTGTGCATCATGGGGACCAGCCCTCTGCTAAGATTCAGAAGCAGGTGGAACTGTAAGTGGAGGTGTCCCCTGGACACCTGAAGTATCCTGGCTGGGTAGGGGAAGGAGGTACATTTTCTGCAAAAAGTAGAATTAAGAGACCACGCCTGATCTTGTATTTGGGCATGAAATACATCCATTTAGGAACACTATCTCAGTCAGTTTTCTTATCACTGAGATGTGAAAACCTGAAACCCACAACTTAAAGGAGGGGCAGCTTACCTGGGTTCAGGGTCCTCAGAGGTTTCAGCCCATCATCTGCTGGCTACAGGCAGAGCGGCCTATCACAGGAGCTGCTCCCGTGATGGTGGGCGGGTGGCAGAGAGGGGCATGGGTGCCAGGGAGGGAGACGCACCCTCTGGGAAGGTCATACCCACAGGGACTCAGCTTTCTGTGCAGAGCACACTTCCTAACAGGACAACAGCTATGTTTGCTCCATGACTGACTCATATGCAAAAGCCCTACCTATGACTATAATCGGAGGACTTTGGGGACACTGTCCACCCAACCCATAGAAAGCTTCCTTCTTTAAATGTCCTGGAGATCCTGCACTCTAGTGCCTCCCCTGGTTAGCTGTAAGGGCTGCGAGGGAGCATGAAGCACGGGACAGGAAGGTGAGCAGCTTGAGGAGCTCCTATCATAGCCAACCCACTGCAAGTAGGGATTCCCACAGAGCCACTGGCAGAGCCACAGAAACTGGAATGGAAGCTGTTCTGCACAGCTCAGCCTTCGTGCTGGGGAGATGCAGCCTTTTCTCCAGGTCAGAGAGGAAGGGGGAAAGTCTTCATTCCTGAAAGGCATGGAAGCCACTAGGCCACAGCAATTTTGCTTCAAGGACTTGGAGTGGACTTAGCTACGTGGAAGGAAGCCATCTGAGGAGCTCTTGCTTGTTAAACTGAACTTTGTGTTTGTTTTGATTTTTTTTTTCCATCAATACTGGCATTACTATTTTCCTGAAATATATCGCACTGTGAAGTGTACACACACTAAGTCGTGTGTGACAGAATGCATCCTTCCACGGGCCTGGGAGCAGGAAGCAGTACATGATTATGAAACCAGACAAGATCAAGAACGTTTTCCTTGACCCTGTAAGTTCACCTGCTTGTTTGTTCCATCTGCCTTCTCCCTAGCTCCACGTAAACGTAGCTGTCTTCTCTCTAGAGGATCCACTTGGCTTTTTTTTTTTTTTTTGCCAACTATAATTATACAGTGTGTGCTCCTTCTTGCCTACATTTTTACACTCACCATAAGTGTTTTTGCAGTTTATCCACAGCATTATGAGCTGGGGCAGGCACAGGTCTGGGCAGAACACTCTGATGAATCTGTTTCACTGGGTTTATTCCTGCACCTGCTCATAGCTACTCAGTTTGTTTTCATTTAGAGAACTACATAGAGTAAAGCTGTCTGAACATTCATATAGTAAGACTTTATGTGAATATCTGTTTTTATTTCTTTAGGATAAAATTTTAAAATGCAATGCCAGGGTTTTATGGTATGTACGTGAGTTATGTTATAGGCAGTCAACCAATGTTTGTACAATTTTTCATCTTAACCAGTAATGTGTGAGAGCACCGAATGCTCCTCATCCCTGCCAACCGTCTCACTTACTCTTCTCTCATTGCTGGAACAAATACCTGACACCCAAAATGAAGGAAGAAAAGGTTTATTCAGCTCACAATTACTGGAGGCTTCAGCCCATACTCAGCTGGCTCCGATCAGAGGGGCACATGGCAGAGAGCGTCCAGTTCATGGCAATGGAACAACAGCAGTGAAAACAGACTAACAAATACAGCAGGGGCAACAACAGCAACAGAGAGCAGCAGAGCGAGCCTGTCCCTCTGTCTCTCTCAGATTACATTCAGGCTCTCTGTCTCAGGCTATCTGTAGCAGGCCGTACTCATAAGATCAGCAATACTCAGACCCATAATCTCATCCTTGGATCACCCAAAATCCCAGTAGATCATGAGTTAATCTTAAACTCTAGAAGTCTCCACCCCATGACTACATGAGGCTTTGGGGTGACAGCTAGACGCAAGCCATAACACCAGTGTACGGTATTTCTGGTCATTCCCAGCTCAGCCATTCTGATGGATGGATATTGTACCATGACTTTAAGATGCAGTTCTCCGATGGTAATAGACATTTAGACATATGTTTACATGCGTCTTCCATAGGTCTTCTTATAACATATATTTTATCTCTTTTTCAGAGGGGTTATTGCCTGAATTTTGAAAGAATTTTAAGTCCATTCGATATGAGTCCTTTACCATTATAGGTTTATAGACTTCCAGTTTGTTTCAGTGTTTACTGGTGACACTGAATTCCTCAATAATAATGTGGACTTGTGTCATTTATTTTTCTGTAATTAGTATTTCTTCAAGTACTTAAAGCTGTAGTAAGTGCATAAAGATTGGGGGGAACTCCTGCAATCCTTGGCTATACTTATTTATTTATTTATTTATTTATTTATTTATTTATTTATTTTTTGGTCTTTCTGAGACAGGGTCTCGCTGTGCAGTTCAGGCTGGCCTTGAGCTCGCTTTTGTAGCCCAGGCTGGTCTTGAACTCATACTGTTCCTCCTGCCTCAGCCGCTCAAGTGCTGGGATTACAGACATGTGCCACCATACTTGGATTTTTTTTTTTTTTTTGTGAGACTGGGGTTTGAACTCACAACCTTACATTTGCCAGGCAGACACTTGTGCCCTGAGCTATTTCTCCCACTCCCTGGTTAGATTTTTTGTTTTAAAATTTACCTAAAAGGAGTATAGCCACTTAAAATATGAGTAAATTCTTATCTACAACCTCTTGTGATCTGTGTGTTTGTTTAGGTTTTCTCACCTTCTTTGTCTCGTGTTGGATTAGTTTATTTCTATTATCTATCATTTCTGCTTAGTTTAGAGTTTCTTCCTGTGCACTATTCTATTCTTACTCTCTTTTCCTTCTTTCTTTCTTCTATTCTTTTATTTTATTTTTATGGATTTGGTACAGGGCCTGCAGAGTCTCACTACACAGCTTGGGTTCACAGTGGTCTTCCTTTCTTCAGCCTCCCAAGCGCTGGGGTTACAGGCTTGCACCACCATGCAAGTCTCAGAAGCCTTCTCAGCGCACCCCTGGTGGGGCTGGCATGGCAGGCCGGCGCCGGATCAAACCCCCAATCTCTGTGTCTGCCTAAGCAGCCACATTAATCGGCTGAGCTCTCTGGCTGGCCCCTTCTTTTTACTTTTGCAATACCAGGCATTGAACTCAGGATCTTGTGCTTGCCAGGCTGGCATACATGCCACTACGCTATAGCCGCAGCCTATTCTTATTTTGTTATCATCTGTTTTTCTATGTACATTTAAATTCCTCAAGCAATTGTTATTATAGTTTTGAGCAGCGTATTTTCTTTTAAAGATCTTGAAAGGGAAGGAATTATTTTATGCTTACCTTTATAGTAACCTTCAATTATTTAGGGGAATCCAAGTATCTTCCTTATGGCACTTCATTCCACTTGTAAAACACTTGCCTTATGAAAACTCTGCCAGCCGAAAGGCTTTCAGTATTGGTTGACTGAAAACCTTTCAAGTCACTATAATCTTGGGATCATTCCGCCAGGTCAAGAATTAAAGATTGTTATTTTTGTCCTGGCAAAAACTTAAAATGTTTGCCTTATCATCTTATGGATCACACAGCTTCTAATGAGACCTTAGTTAATATTTTTGTCCCTACTTTTGGAATCCGCTCTCTCCCTTTGACCTGTGGTGCATTTTACCCAACTTCTTGGTATCCGATGTACTTTAAGCCGTTCTTCTCATAACCTTTGTCCCAGATTTTCACGCGTTTGGTTGTGGTGTCCCTTCCCACAGCACTCTGTTATATGTCAATAGTTTTCATTAAATTGGGAAAATATAGTCATTATTTCTTCAATTATTTTCTACTCTCCCATTTTTTTCCTTGATTATTTATGCCAGAACACTTTCTGTTGTTCCCAAGGTCACTAAAACTATTTCTCTTTCTTGTAATTAGGCTGGACTGTTACACAAATTCTGTTGTTTTGTGTTGTAACTGTTTGTTGCATTCTGAAATTTCAAGCTGTCTTGTTAAGTTTATGATTGAATTTCTAATTCAGACATTTAATTTCTTTTTTGAATATTTAGCCATTGATTCTCTTACATAACTTTCTTTCCTCATATGTTTGTTTGTTTATTTATTTATTTATTTATGTATTTATTTAGTCTTTTTCAGACAGGGTTTCATTATGCAGTTCAGGCTGGACTTGAGCTCACTTTTGTAGCCCAGGCTGGACTTGAATTTTCACTGATCCTCCTGCCTCAGCCTCCCAAGTGCTGGGATTACAGGCATGCACCACCATGGCCAGTTCTTGAAGTTTTTATTTTTATTTTATTTTTATTTTTTATTATTCTCTAAAGAATTTTAACACCTTCTCTATTAATTCTCTTATCTCCAGCATTTCTGGTTTGCTTTTTAGCAATAGACATTTTTACAGTTAGGAATGCCTCAACTTGCTTTTTGTCGTGCCTGTTAGAACTCAGCGTTGGAAATGTCACATTGTTGAGTACCTAGGTTACCTTTCCTTGATGAGGGCTGGGTTTCTTCCACAGGGCAGTGAAACTGCACGTTTCAGCGTGAACTTTTTGTGTTGTGTTTTACAGCTTTTCTTAGGTGAGTCTAAAGTGACAGCAAACTTCATTCCAGAACAGTTGAGATGCAATGACAAGCAGAAACACCACAATGACACCCTGGATTTGGAGGTGCATGTATGGATGTTGAGGAGCACTGATGGGAATCATTCCCAGAATGCCAGGCTCTGATCTCTGTTGGACAAGGGCTTGTACTGGATAAGCAAGCAGGAAGTACAGAAGCAGAATTCCCTCTCAGTTGGGAATTGCCTCACATAGTGTGCAGCATAGCAACCAGCTATGCATCCCAGCACCAGCCATTTCTAAGACACCAGACACAGGTAAAACTGGAAGAAGAACTATTACCTTGGCAACTAAACAGACTGAAGTATACTGGCTGGAGCAGGAGAACATTCTGCTACTGAGGCT
>PVKN010031769.1:0-12411 GCA_004027915.1 Capromys pilorides
TGAGGCTTTTATAGGTTGTTGGACGCAACCCATAAGTGAAATAAATCTGCCTTGCATATATAAACGTAAACATCAAACTGTCTCCCTACTGTAAGAAACAGAGTGAATAAAATCCAAAAGATACAGTAGATATTGCAAAAGGAAAGGCATCTGCTGAAAAAGAAAGAACAACATCGATAAGCAAAGGGAGGAAAGAACAGAAAAATATATCTATACATACACACAGATATCTAAGATATCTTTAAGATATCTCTAAGAAAATCACACTACTAACTTCTTTTAGTTCATTAAAAATAATTTTTTGTGGTTACATAAATTGGTCAATCTTGGAGGCCTATATCTGGTAATCTGAGCAACTATTTTGAAGACAACAATACGCAATGCACTCACCATTGTTAATTTTCTATTGCCTTCTTTTGAAATTCTATATCATCGCTTTTATTCTCTTTAAAATAAAACAGAACATGGTGCCTGTGATCTACAGCACTTGCTTAGGAAAGCTTAGACAACCTCAGGGACCGTGGTTCTATCCCAGCACCACATGCTGTGCCAGCTCCAACCCCAGGGCAGGCTGAGCAGACCACAAAAAAAAAGAAAAAAAGAAAGACAAAATAAAACAGAACAAATACAAAAACCCAGCATAGTACTTGCAAAAACAAACAAAATGATCCGCTATAAGCACATTATTTGAGGCAGAAAAACTTAACACCATTCAGCCAACTAATCTTTGACAAACAAAAGCAACATGTTCACTAGAATATAAGATAGTCTCTTTAATAAATGTTGCCTCAAAAACTGGCTTTCCACATGCTGAATAAGAAAATTATACTCACATATTTCATCATGCATCTAAAATTGGAACAGATCAAATTCTAAATATTGAAATAGAAACACTAAATCTGCTAGAAGGGAGAATGGGCAGAACACGTGACACTGCTCAAGGTTAACACTTTAAGAACAAAATCCCCACCACACAGGAACTTGCACAAAAAACCAACCTCTAGGATCTCATTAAAAAGCTTTTGCACAACAAGAGAAACCAGAGTAAAGAGGTATACACACTTTGGAAAAAAATATTGCCAGCTGTTCCTCAGAAAAAGGACTAATGTTTAGGCTATATAAAGAACTCAGAAATACCAGATGCCCACACTTAAATACACAATATAAAAATATATACATGTGAAAAAAGCAGACACTTTTTAGAAGAAGAAATGGCAAATAAAAATATAAAATGTGTTGAACTTCACTGGTCATTCAAGAGATGCAATGTGAAACCATGCTGTGTTTCTCTCCAAAATGAATAGCTATTATCAAGAATTCAACCAATAAAAAATGCTGGTGGGGTTGTGGGGAAAAAAAGGAACACTTTTCCAATGTTTATGGGAGTATAAACTGGTACAATCACTGTGCAAATTTGTGTGAAGATTTCTATAACAAAGAGGTCGAGAGGTCTCATTGGACCTAGCTATTCAACTTCTTGCAACTTCCCCAAAGAATTAAAAATATTACACTACAGTGATAAACGCACACTCCATGTTTATAGCATCATAGTTTGAAATAGATAAATCTTGGAAACAGCCCAAACAGCCATCATTGCTGAATGAATAAAAGTGTGTGTGTGTGTGTGTGTGTGTGTGTGTGCACATACTTGTGTGTTTTACAATGGAGCTGCAGTTGCTGATTTCCTGCCACCCTTCACTCCCATTTGGTCTTGCTGTTCAAAAACCCTTGTATTCTATTCATTCCAGTGCTCACTGACGTTAACTGTGAGAATTTCCCACTACTTCACTACTTCTCTTATACGAACATCTCATTCAGTGTCTCAATTCTTAAAGTAGTCTATAAACAGTCCACCAGTTAAAATAAAATGAGTTCACAAATGATGCCCTTTTTCCTGTCCAGTGGATTTCTCAGTGTGAGTTTAATAGGTAGACCCTTCAAGAAGTTATCCTCAGCAAAAACACTTCCCCCTCCCTTGGTAGCACATTAATATCACCTCCATCATTCTCAGATTTTTTTTTTTTTTTTTTTTTTTTGTCTTTTTTGAGACAGGGTCTCACAATGCAGTTTAGGCTGGCCTTGTGCTCGCTTTTGCAGCCCAGACTGGTCTTAAACTCGTACTGATTCTCCTGCCTCAGCCTCCCAAGTGCTGGGATTACAGGCGTGCATCACCACGCCTGGCTTTTCTCAGTATTTTAAACTCTATGGAAATCCCCTCTTAAACAGTGCAGTGGTAAAGAATGATGTATTTAGTTAACTTATAAATAAGGCAGTCAGCAAAAGAGTCTGATAAAGAGTTGGGAAACTAGCCATTTTGATGAGTTAAAAAGATAATCGAAAATTACCTAGGATTTTGGACCAAGGGTGTATTTTCTGCGCAACACAGAATGCAGACTCTTCCCTATTGAGAGGAATTTCAGCCACTCTCCGCTAAGCTCCAGAGTTTCCAGGACCTTAAGATACAAAATACCCGCTGTTTTCTAAAATCTCAGTTACGTTTTAACAGTGCATGTTATGAAAATGGGTTAGAGGGCCAGTGGTCACTAGCCACCGAGCATTTACTGTCTTCTGCTTATCTGCAATGAGCTCCGGATAGAGAAGCCCCGGGGCCACTCACAACGGACACGTTGGGAAATCATGGAGATATTTTTCTTATGTCGAATAAAATCCCTCCTAACGGCTTCTTTTGCTTTGCTACCTCATTCCTCAATGTCGTGAGATCACCAGCTCTGTCTATGAAGCAACATCGTTACAAGCAAAGGTCTCGCGTAAAAAACCAAAACGATGATTTTCTCCTTACAGAGTAGGGAACCCAAGGTTTCCCAAACCCCTGCCTGACCCAGGAAGAAACACCTATGTGTGGGACCGAACAAGCAGGTATTGTGGGGTAGCAGTCACGGTACAGTGTCCACGTGCTGGGGACTCAGAATTGACCTTGCGTGAGCAAAGGGGAAAATGTTACAGATGAGGATGCGGCACCTAAGACTAGGGGACCTCGGTGTCAGCAGCTGAGCAGCGAGGCTGCGGATTGCCGCAGGTGTTTCTGACCACTACCATCGCGAACGCGCCCTGTTGAATCCCATCCCCACCTCCCGTCCCACAACGTCACCATTGCTTAGCGGGAGGATCTCCCAGGATCCTTCCAATCCTTCTAGAAGTTATAGAGAAAGGCGGTCTGGTCAGCTGGGTCCCCTGAGCCCCACACTCAATGCTCACCACTGCTCCATGACATAGGAAAAACCCTCCTCCCTCGGCCCCCCTAATTGGGTAGTTCACCTCGCGCCTTCATTGTTGATTGGCTCCTGCTTGTTCCCGGGACAGACTAGTTTAGAGGGAAAAGGGAAACAAACCTCTTCCACGAGGGATGGATCTCAAATGATAACTCCTTTATTCACTTACTTTTTGTCTTTTCAAGACATACTTTAGCAGCTCAAGATGACCTTAGGTTCACTTCGTACCAGGCTAGCCTCGACCCCTTCTCCTTCCTAAATCTCCTGAAAGCTGGGATTACAAGCGAGAGACACCGTGCCCAGTTCAAATACTAAATTGCAATCCAGGAAAGTCTAGACACATCTCTTTCCCACAGTATCAGCCTCACCTCCCATGAGGAATGCTTCACTGAAGGGCTTTGCTCATGGCTTTTCAAAAGTCCCAGGGATTTCTTATAGAGTCATGGATTCTATCTAGATATGGGTCACAAGCACGCTGGGCTTTCTGGGTCTCTGTCCTGTAGAAGAGTAAGATTCCTGAAGTCTTAATAGAAATACGACAACACACAAAAGTAATATTGTATTCTACTCATTTATTGTGAAAGAGTATTTAAATTGCTGCAGAATCAGCACTTTATAATAATAAGTAAAATACTGATTCCCAGGAACCCTTGATTTTTTAACTACTTTTTTGGTTTGTTTTTACAAATGTTATTTTTCTGCACGTGATGTAGGGGGAAATATTTAAGTGAAAAAAAGTGATGCATAGGTAAAATTGGATCCTGTTCATTGCTCCAAAACTAAAACTCTCAGTGGAGGCTGACTGGAGCTGAGGTTTCTGTGCCTAGAGCATGGATCCTCAAGGGTTAGCATAGACATCCACACACTGTGGGTTGCTTCTTTGGTCCTGTGGAAGACTTCAAATGAGTAACCCAATGTGAAGTTTGCTATATCCTCTAAAACTGATATTTGGCAACAGAATATCTAAAGAGATAGATTTCAGATAGGGAACTCACTATTAATGGTCACATGAGTGTTTCCTCTCCTGAATGGAAAGATTTTATTAATCTGAAAATGGGGGATGTTTGATTGGCTTGGGTATCTTATAAAACAGGACTCACTTGTGCTGTCTATTACACACATGGTCACCCAGCCCTCAACAGTTGATCATGCAGAAAAAGTGTTTCACTCGACTTTTGTACTGTCTCCTTTACCTTCCAGCCTCAATAGTGTAAAGAGCGTATTTCCATTCTTTATTGATTACTCTATGTGGACCATTCTAAAAAAAGGAATGAATAATAGATTGGAAACCAGTTTCTCCTGATTGGAATAGGAAGACAATGTTTTCCAATTCAATCTGTCTGTAAAAGGAGCTGTATTGAGATTGGGAATGTGACAGTGGGTAGAGATTGAATACAGTCTTCTCCCAACTTGACAAATTATTGAACTTCCTAGCTTCAGATTTCACCAGGCAAACCAGAAGTTTCACTTCAGAATTTTCCTAGGATAAATCAAAAGTCTAATATGCAAATACAGCCTTACATGTTGGAAGCATTTACTTGCTGGGTCAATGATTTTAGGGCATTGAATACTAGTACAATCCTTTGACAGTACTGCTAGAGAGATTATTCTTGCCTTCAACACACATGTTATGAACCAATTCATAAACATGTAGAAGGACAACAGAAATGAAACAGCTCCTATAGCAATACGGAGATGAGACAAAAGCCCAATTAATGTTCCAAGAAGCAGGGAGCAATAAACAGAGCCCAGAGAGAGCTACTATCTGTTCCTTGTACATCCAGCAAAGCTGGGATTCAAGGTTACAGGTAACAGCTTCTCCTCCTGGCTCCCTGTTCTTTGATCCCTTGCTTGTGCTATCAATGGTTGTCTCCTCCCCTGCTTGGAGTGTTATCAGTTAGCATTTGTGTGAACCTTGTGCTAGGCGTATGGTGAAAGATATAGTGATTTGTAATTTGTATTCATTAAAGTAGTTGTGCACATTCGTTAGCCTGTTTTTAGCCTTCAATAAAAGTGAGATGCGGGCCGGCGAGATGATTCAGTGGTCTAAAGCCCTTGCTTAGGAAAGCTCAGGCAACTCAGGGACTGTGGTTTGATCCCTGGCACCACATGCTGCGCCAGCCCCACCACTAGGGCAGGCTGAGCCAGCCATAAAAGAAATAAAGAAAGAAAGAAAGAAACAAACAAGCAAAACAAATAAATTAAAAAAAAAAAAAAGTGAGATGCACCTGGGGCTTTTAGCTCACTTGGAGAGAGAGACTAATCTCAGTGAGACCTCTGAAGCTGTATTCATTGCGTCTTCTCGTCGTTTCTTTCAGCACTGACTCATAACATACAACATCTTTAATTCACTGAGCTATCTGGATGTTCCTCATTTGCTCATTCTTAAACTAGCATATTCAGTATTTTGATACAAGCAGCTAAATTATTTCATCTTGTTCAATTGGGAAAGATTTGTCTCATTTCAAAAGGTGTCACCCATTTTATAGACTTTAGACACTAGTCTAAGTGTATTTATCTTGCATGGGAAATGGCCTCAGATCAATGTATGTTCAAAGAACTTTGCAGAGATACAAGTTCTTCATCTCAAACTTCCTTACACTTCTATATTCTACTTTGTAATATATATTTCCATGGGTGTTCTGTATTTTCTAGTTGTCAGAAATTCAAATCAGCTTTGGAATGGTGTATTTTTTTCTGAGGCAAGATGAGTTGCTGTGAGGACACCTGGTGTTACCAGACTCCCCACTTGGTGGAGAACATTGCACATTGAACAGTTCTTGGTGGAGAACTGAGCATAGACCCTTTTTCTGAAAGGCTCTCATACTGGTGGCAAAGATGGTACTTGACCTCAGATAACTCTTACAGACAGGGGTCCAGTACTTATTCACTATCGGTGCAATGAAGTGTTTTGCATTATAGCACAGCCAGGACCCTCATGATTCCTTGCTATGCAGTTCTATAGCAGAATCTTTACAGATTATCTGATGTTTTCATCATAAATGGAATTTACCAGTGTTATTAATTAGATTTCTTTAAATACTTCTTCCATTAGATTACGTGCTCATCAATTTGCCTCTGTGTCAGAAATCTTTGGTTGACAACTTATAAGTAATTCAGAATGGAGAACAGAAGCCAGCTCCTTCCGTCCTTACTTGGTGACCCTGAGCATGGCGACTACAGGTTGTAACTTCCAGTTTGGAGAGGCATAATTGGTAGATGTAGGAGGAACTCTGTATATGATCTCTTCATAAGGGAGGTAAAAACGTCCTCTGTCATCTGCAATACTTTAGAGTTATTTGTGTACTTTGGAGGCAAAGAGGCCTATTGGAATCCATAGCTGTGATGCTACAAGGCAAGGGATCTGCTGCACTAATGTGTCACATCTTTACCTGTGATATATCTCGGCACTTCAGATCGGTGTCCACTCAATTATTTGATGTGTATTCATGTTCCTGAAATTCCTTCTCATCATTTCATGACAAATATGGAATGCACCATATTTTGGTCTGTTAACCACTTTTTATGATTTTTTAAATGAGCATATATTTGCAATCCATAGTAATTTGAATCATAATTGTTATTTAGCACATGCACATAACGCACTTTCTTCCCTATCCCTCTTCAAGGCCTCCCCAATTGTAATATTAATCAGGTTGCTAGAATGCAGGTAGCAGTGGAGTCAACACTATTAAGCACTGCTAATGGATAAACTGGTTGCAAGTGGAGTGTCTGCATCAAATTTGGAGTGGGAGAAGCTGTTCTGAGTCAAAACAGGAGAGCAGCTGAACCATGATATTCAGAACTAGGTGAATCTGTTACTTTCTGTGTGGTCGCTGATTCTCATGTTTGGTACTGAACATCTCTATCTTCCATATATGATGTCATACTTATTTACTCCTGCATCCAGAATTTGGATCTCAGAATTTGCATTGTACAGCACTGACAGCTTTGTAGGAAGATAGGTATGTGTTCCACAGAGGAAGAACAAAGCCCCATAGTTATGCATACTCTTACGTGGAGGTGCAGTGGACACAGGTGCTGATGAATCTTTAAATGTTCAGGAACAATTTGGGCACAGGTTCAGCAAAGCACATGTGTCACTTCAGGATTTTGTTTTTAACTACAACTGTGTGTACTCTTTGTGATGTTATAGTTCCAGTGGGAAGAAACAAAGCACTAACACGCATCAACATATGAAGAATGAAAGTAAAATCTGAGTGAAATTCCTGGTGGGTATGAATGATGAGTGAGGTGGAACCAGGCATGTTGGTGGTGCTGGGTTTCATGCTCAGGCAGTGAGAAAGATTCAGCTGATGCATCTTCACTTCCATGAGGTGTTTATAGTATAACATAGGGGTGGGAGTTGGATTTTCTGGAGAAAAATTTGAGAAAAAGTGAGGCTCTTCATTGTAGTTATGTTGAGAAAGTGAAGGCACAGAGACACAGAGGAGCAGCAGTGTTGTAGTTAATGCTCAGAAGTCAGCAGTGTGTGGAGATGAATACAAAAGATCTCTGTGATCCTCCTATTCCCATTCATCTGATTTCTTGCAAGCACAATTTACGTGAATGCACATAAACTGCATCACTTCTGGTGGGTTTTTTTTTTTTTGATACAGGTAAAGTTAAATAAAACAACTACAAATTATTGGAAATACATAACTAATATTGTGACAATACCTTATCTGTTAGAATTTACTGCTTGGGTCATAAATGATTTATTTCATAAGTGATATGAAGCAGTTTGCAGGTGTTGTGAAGGAACATGAGAAGTTTTCACTAAAATTGGTAGATGACCCCATTGGGTCTAAGTCCATGTCCTTGTCAAGGTTTTATTAGAGAAAGAGATATAAAACAAGATGTGCCAGTCCCAGAGTCATGGCTCAGTGTGAAACAGCTGGCAGTGCAGCCAAATTGATAAAATGTATAGACCACCAGGCATCCAGCCAAGTTGACACAATGTATCAACCACTACAGTCGGTCAGAGAAACAAAATAGGAATTTCCAAGGCGAGATAATACCAGAGCCTGATGCCCTGTCCTCTCTCCTCCTGTGTCTCTTCTGCTGCCTGTTGCTTCACTATGTTCTACACACAAATGTACCTGCTCCTGCAGCTCCTCAGCTTTGCGCATCTCCCTTGACCTTGATGTGTTTAAAATGTGAATTTCTAGTCCGAGCATGGAGGCATGTGCCTGTATTCCCAGCACTAGGGAGGCAGAAATCATAAGGATCACTACTAGTCTAAGCTCCAAATTGAGACCCTGTGCACACTCACACACACACACACACACACAATAACCTTAGAAAATGTGAATTCCTGCATTCACCACTATTTCCTGTTTCAGCGAAAATAACAAGGAAGGCCTAGTGATTTGGGTCATTTAAAACAGACATCTGCACCTTTCTTAGTGGCACTGAACTTCCTTTACTTCCTTTTATAAACTAGGTTAGCATTGTTACAGCATCCATGAACAATGTATCATTCTCAAAAGAGATTATTTTCCTCCATGTAGGACAATTTTCAGTACAAGTTCTTCCCTGAGTGTCTTGTCCCTGCAGGAATCTCTGTCTAAATTCTTCTGTGATCAGGCCTCCTATTTCCTTGCTGAGCCTTGTGAGATCTTTTTGAATGTTTTCTTTGAGACCCTAGAGCTCCTGAAGGTATCACGTGGAGTTTGTGGGCCCTAGGAGCATGACATGACCTCATGCTGGTCCTCTTCTCTCCTCCAGTCATCTAGCATCTCCTCATCAGTGCTCGCTCTACTCTGTCCCTGAGGCTTCTGCCTCAGGGACTCACCTGTGAGTCTGGATCTTCCTGTCTCTGCAGCTTTCTTTGTTACTATTCAGTCTGCAATTTTATGTGATGAGCCTGTAGGAGATTGTGATATTAAGTTTTCCACATTTTCATAGATTTCAGTATGTAGATGTTGGTTTTCAATATCTTTGCAGGTTGGAATCCAGTAAGAAGCATCTCTTAATTGGAAGAAGAGTTCCAATTAACTCTTACTTGAGTCAGAGTTTTAATATCAGTTCTAGAAAATGACACACAATATTGACTAAACACGGAAAAATGAATGACGTTCATGAAATATTTTACAGTTTTCAGGAACCTACAGGTAGTTGGAATTCAACATATCCAACAGGGAGAATCTGCTACATCTCAGATAAGATCATATCCAGGACGACGTCTGTGTCCTGGCCTAGAAAGAAGATATGCACCTGGGACATCACGTCAGCACCAGGAAATCTCTGTCCATAAATAGAAGACAAGTCAGTGATGATTCTGGGGCAGGCGCAGTGCAGAGAAGGGGGAAGACCTGGAGGTGCATTTGTTTTCCCAGGATTAGTGTGACTGTGCAGTCCTTGGAAACACCTAACATATAAGGTCACATGTGTGAGAATGGCACCTCAGCTCTCCCTTCGGGAACCATGTATGTGTGTGCAAACTATTTCATGCACTTCACTATGTACCTGATTATAGAAGTGATAACAAGAAGCATGGCCTTAATGCATAGGGTTGCAAATTTGTTTATTATAGGAAAATTTATACATATGTCAATGGTAAATACATAATTTTCTGTGATAAAATAAACAAAATGTATAATGACAGAAGTATAGGATTCTTTTTAGGAAAATACTAAGGATTATGAAACTAGAGGGATTTGCTTTAAGATTTTCTATTATTTCCATGATGTATATTTGAAACTTGAGACATATGAAAGACAAAACTGAGAGAGAAAAATGCAGTGGGAGAGGGAATGAGGGAGGAAAGGAAGGAAGGAGAAGAAGAGGGACAGGAAGACAGAGAGAGAGAGAGAGAGAGAGAGAGACAGACAGACAGACAGACAGAGAGAGAAGAACTAGTTACACTGTAATTTAACATGTTTAAAGTTTCTAAGTTGCAAAAGAAAATTAGAAGTCCAAATCCTGTAGATCACCTTGAGTAGAAAGAGTACTGCAAGGTCCTTCGATGTGTCCCTGGGTCCAGTTGGCTGAACTTCTTCCTGCTTCCTGAGCACAGGGCTCCGCATAGTGCTAGTGCTGACCAGAGGACCAGATTGCCACGTGTCCAAGAGGAGGACCAAGCTGTGTGTTCTCAGACTCCATGGTCAGGGCTATGGAGGATTTATTTTCCTCATATGAAACAATTATTTCTTCATGGAACAACTCCTCATTAATTAGGACTAAACTAGCAGCTTCGTTTTTAGATGAAAAAGTTATGACATTTAAAGGAAAACTGATTTCACCCAACATGTAAGGTATTCTGAGATGAGTGCATGTCCCTTTTACCCACCAAGGACGTTCATATAGTGATGAAAGTCACGACTCCCCAAGTCCCTAGGCAATTACACGCAACAGAAAATGTTTACTGGAACTTGGAGACTTCACTGCAGCTCAAGCCTTTCAGGGTCTGCTCAGGTCCTGTGATGTTTAAACAGAAGGGAAAGCACAGAGGCCAAGAGGAAGCCCTCACTCCATTTCCTTCTCTTCCTGCACTTTTCCTGGAGCCCAGCCTGTTTCTCCAAGTGACACCATGCCACCTGCTGGGCACTGATATCCCAACAAGGAGGTTTTTGCCTGGGCTCATGGTGGAGTTCCACCACTGTGTATCATGCACAGTAACGCATGGCCGTGTCCTCAAGTCTCATGGTGAATCGTTTCTTCACGGAGTCTGCGTAGTACATTTTACTACTATCAGAGTAGATATGTGTAATCCACTCCAGGCCTTTCCCTGGAACCTGGTGGATAAAGTGCATGCCATAGCTACTAAAGGTAAATCCAGAGGTTGTACAGGAGAGTTTCAGGGACCCTCTAGGCTGAACAAGCCTCCTTCGGACTCCACCAGCTTCACCTGACACTAGACACCTGCAAATAGACATTCTGCTGAGGAAACAGTCACATGTCCACTGTTGCAGGAATACTTGTACAATACACTGATGCCTTCAGTATCTTTTATTCCAAATAATTTACCTTTCAAAATTGCAAACAAGAACACTCAGCTCATGGTGAGCTGTCTGTGTGCAGTCCTGATCACTGAGTGGGAACAGCTGGGCCTCCAGAACTGGGCTCCTCTGCAGCGCTGCAGGGTCAGGTATCAGCTGCTTTTCATCAGCAGAGAAGGCCCTGTTTGCATGGCCTCCTCCTACATAGGCAGCGCTGCAGATGAAAAATCAGAAGGTGAGTGCGTGTGCTGGGAAAGTTTGCTACCAATGATTTTATTCATGACTATGGGAACACTCACTCATGTAGCAGAAAATACCCCTCCCCCAGCCATCATTCTTCAGTTAGTTGCCCAGGTAATAGCTCCTGTTCCAATTCCGGTCTCTCCTGTCTCTTAGAAATGGCTGGTCCCTCTGATGCATAGCTGGCCACCACCATGGGCACTGTATAAATCAATCCCTGATTGGCCAGCCATTCTGCTGTAGGAGCTGACTGAAAAGAATAAAATGCACCACAAGCCTCAAAAACTCAGCTAAGGCAACATTTCTTCTTACTTGTGCAAAATAATACTCTTTGACTTCATGTTACTGGAACTTTTGGTCACCACTTGATACCACTTGATAAGGGCCCTGTAGACTTGTCCACATTTTTGAGAAGTGTAGCAGCTATCAGAGTCTTGCAGGTATAGGCGGGAGCCTGCAGCTCTCTCACACCAGGTTTTCATGCTGACGTCTTTGCAAACCCATTCCTTGTGGCAAGTGGGGCAACATAGGTGTGGAACATACTGTGCTCACGTGCCTGCCTGTGCTCCTTCTCACTTCACGCCTGTGCTGGCATTGCCTCTCTCAGGGGTCTCTGCAGTGTCTGCAGAGGCCTGGTTCTAGCTCTGAAAGTCGTATGAAGGCAGTGATGCAGCAGAGCTCTTGGAATTTGTGGACCTGCTGAGTGAACGCTCCAGGGAAATCATGGACAGTCATGGTCTGTGTGGACGGCAGTGCCAGTCATTGAAACTCACACTGTTCTTGAACACATGGGTGATGCATACTGTATTGGTCAGGGTTTTACTTAGAGGAACAGAAAGATATAAGGAACGGATATGAACACAAAATATACAATATACAAGGAGTTACAAGATTGGCTTACGACAGTCAGCCACAGAGTCAGATGAGGAAGTGTGCACAGGGCGTCTGCACGCTCCGGACTGGAGGATTTAGTCCCGAGGTCTGAAACTCACTGCAAT
>PVKN010031770.1:0-12411 GCA_004027915.1 Capromys pilorides
TTAACTACAAATTATGCATTGTGCAAATTTCTCTGTGTGAAAAAACACTACACATGTGTATAGTGCAGTACACACCTAGGGTACATGGGAGCTCTTGTTGCTTCTAGCCTATACTGTACAATTCCATCCTGCTCATGCCAGCAGTAACTTCCTCTTCCACTGTTTGTCCCTGAAGGATGTCTTTAGGGACACACAAGAAACTGTCACACTATAAAATAACAGTACCTACTCTGGATTCCTCCTGAAGGACTTGCCTCCTCCACAGGAGGAGGCATCACTTTTCCCAAACAATCCTATGGTGAGTTGCTTGTTTTGTACCATAGACTTGCTTTCAAGCCATTAATGCATCATGACCATCTTTGTTGGGACCCCTGTCTTCAGACTTTCTGAGGAGTTTGTTGCAGTCTTCTGCTAAAATTTTTTTTACTATGAATTTTCTTGGAAGCCTGTTCTTTTCCTTCTGAAGTTTCTTTTGTGCTTATCTCTTCTTCAGCTGTGAATTCCTTCTCTGCTTTACTCCAGTCTTACGGGGCCACCACCACATCATTGGGCATCAGGTGAGACATGCCTATTCTTTATTGTTGCTTTGGATTCACTAATTTCAAATTACCAGACTTGAAGTTTGTTAATTGTTTCTTCTGTATAACTGAAACTGTTGCTGGAACTATTGCATTTTTGTTTCCATTATTTTGTTCCTCAGCTCTGGCTATCCTATTGGGTTGTTTTTAATGGTTTCTGTGACTTTGTTAGACTTCATATTTTATTTCATTTTTATCTACTTTTTCTTGCATCCCATCAAACTTCTTTAAAGTGATTATTTGAAATTCTTTTTTGTCAGGCAATTAGTGGATCTCTGTTTCTCTGAGATCACTTTCCTTTGTGGTGCTATATTTGGCTGATTGTGGGTCTGTGAGTTAAAGTAGAAGACTTGTTCTAGCTGGTAAACTTTCCCTTCTGTGGCCCATAGGATTATCTATAGGGCTGTAGTCAGGGGGGTTGCAGTCAGTTTTCACAAATGCTTCTGGGACCTTACTAGAGTTCACACTGTGTGGCCTGATAGCAGGAGAGTAAGTATGAATTCTTGCTAACTGCTATGTGAACTGCAGTGTCTCTGGCAGCTTGATCCTGAGAGTCAGTTCCAAGATGACTGTTCACTTCAGAATCTACAGGCAGAAAGCCAGTTGCCAGTCTCACTATGGGTACGATTTTCTCTAATCACTGTGACAATTTCTGCTCTTTTACTGGATTAGCCATTGAATAGGTAACACTAGCCCTGAACTGTGAGTGATAGTGGCTGGAGCTGAGTCACAGAACTGCTTAGGTTCCTTGCCTGAGACCAATGTCAGCTGGCTTCCTGTAGCAACATAGAAGCTGTGTATTTTGTTAAGTCTCTGAGAAGGGAGGACTGCTCTTAACTCACAACTACAAAGGGCTTGAGCTGAGTTATGGTGCTACTCTAGGGGTGATCAGAGACCAACATTGGTGGCCCTATCACCCACGGCACGTTGTGGGCATGACTCCTCTCAGATCCTTCACTGTGTAGTTATGGAGGCAAGGCAAAAGCCAATTAGCTTGGCAGCTGAGTACAGGTGTGATACATCCCTTCTGGTTAGGAAGCTGTGGTCAGCAAGACTCTGGGCTCACCAGAGTGTTGTGATGATCTGCCTATGCCTCTAAACTTCCATAACATTTTTTCTCTATGTAGAGCTGCACTGTTTTATTGCTATGAGAAGATGGGGGTGCAGGGGTCTCTTCCATCTAGCTCTGTGATAATCCATTGTAGCTCATTTTAAAATAGACTGTAGACAGAGGATAAGTGAGCAATAACCTTTGTGAAGTTCAGAGAGCTGTAATTAGCCTATGTTTTATTCCATTCACACTCATTCAGCTGCTCACTGTTAGGACTGTGGTTAATAATGGTCCTTTGTTCCATAGCCCATGGATCATGAAGAAGTAAACCTGCATAATGCTTTGTTCTGCTCTGAAAACATGGGCACATTCAGATAAAGAAACCATAGGTCTTGGTCAGTTTTATGTTGTTGTAGCAAAATATTGCAGACTTGATACTTTATAGAGAACAGACATTGATTGCTCATAATTCTGAATGCCAGGAAACCCAAGATTAAGGTACTGGTGCTTATAAGGGCCTGGTTTCCACTTCCTGCAAGGCACCTTGAGGGATTCATGCTCCAGAGAGCAGCAGCACTGGTCCTTAACTGGCAGAAAAGAGACAGCAAATGGAGCTCCTCCTGTAAATCTTTTTTTTCACTACTGTGGAGCCCCTGTGACCTCCCCATTAGCTTGGCCTCCCAATACTATCACCTAGTGGCCCAACTTTCAACTTGAGTTTTGTGCACACAAAAACAGTGAAACCAGAGCACTGTATGCATTGTATGCTTAAGAAGCTGAACCTACTTTCACATGCAAAGGAGACTTGATTTCAAATGATTCAAAATCCTCAAATGTCTAAGATTTCTTAAAAACATGAGTCATCTCAACTTTCACGTGGACAGCAACACGGCAAGTTACAGAGGATCCAGGCATAGTTTTTTGTTTTGTTTTTTCTCTCTCTCTAAGAAGGATGAGTAGCAGAAAGAGGAAGATAGGACCGCATTCTCCAGTCCCCTGCATAGTCATCGTTCTATGTCAGACAAGGTTGCTAGTTGCTTGCACAAATGGACCTGGAATGACTTCAGCATAAAAGTGAATAGTGAAGGAGGTACTGTGTAGCTCACAAAGTTGCTAGTAAGGCTGAAGAACTTGGGTAGGATCGAGGCTGGTTGGCAGCCAGGATCACCTCTGGACTCTTGTGTACTCTACTGCTGGCACTGCCACAGGCTTGAGCTGGTTCTCATCCCCCTGGGCTGAATCCTGACACAGCTCAGCACAGTGCCGTCCCTTCAAACACAGCCTGCAGCTTCTCTGGTGGCTGTAGGGAAGCCTCTGCTTTGTCTTTCCTAGGGTCACCAACACCAGATTTAAAGTTCAGGGCTCCTACATCAGATTGACTAGATTGACTGAGATGAAAGAGGCTGGAAATAAGCATTTCTAGGTGTGTTTTTCCCTCCATCCCCTATAAGACCACAAATCAGAGAGTTCTCTAAATATGGGAAGGGCTCAAATACTGGGCAGCCATGGATATCTAAGAAATATCCCCTCCAAAAGTATAACAAAAAACAGAGCTTTCTAAATTTCTATGGCAGACAATAAGATGCCAGAAATTTCCACACAAGGGAGTTGCAGATTTGAAGTTCACAGGAAACTTACTTCAAAATAACATTATTAAGAAATGAAATCATTATGTTGACAACTCAGAAACCTTCTAGTTCTATAGGAATTTAAATTCTATTATGGCCATTAGGAAGGCATACCACAGAAACAATCCACAGCTTAGCAAAAATTTTGCATGATTTTAACCCTCTGTGAGATTTGGATTCAGCCCCAGATTTTGTTTCCTCTGGGCTTCCACCTTACTCTAGAATATGAGTAGGTTGAGAATGTCTTGGGACCCACGCATCCCTCTTTTCCTTAGCCAATGCCCAGATGACCACAGCAAGCTGGATCAATAGTACATTTTGTCTGCTGAGAGACAGCAATGACAGAAAAATTGACCCTAAAAATATGAAGAGCATTATTTTTACAAGGCAAATATGTGATTTATGTCATGTAAGTGTATATTTATATGTGAAATATATAAGGAAAAATTAGCTGTATCATGTATGCGCATAGACATACGTGTGTATTTAAAAGTAAAAGTCAAATGAAGTATATCTACAAGCAGTCAGTACATATGATAATAAAATAAAGCCAGAAGCTTATTTACTTTATTTATACAAATATAGAACCTGACTTTTTGATGTAACTTATTCTTGCTAGCATTTACAGTTACATATCCCTATGAATTGTATTAATAATCAGTACTGCCAGTATTAATCATATAGTTATTGCATTATTTGACTGTGTTTGTATATTGCATATCATTTAATCATCACAGAAACAGAGTTTCTTATCCTCACAATGAGCCAGAAGCTGCCCTGTGAGTTGTGGGACTACGAAGCAAGATACAGGGATGGGAATGGGTCTGCCAGGATTTGCAGCCTTGTTCTTAGTGATGATCTGTCTGCTCATGGATTATCTTGCATCCTGTCTGAGGGCTCTAACCTAGTCTGTCTGCTACTTCTTCCCACCAACAGCTGTTCTTCTGTTTGGTGTCTACAGTTGGCAAGTGCTCAAGGCATTGATGTTCAAGTGCTCCAATCATCATAGTATGTAAATACGTAATTGCAAAGCTATTATTTACCTTTGCACACATCTCCCCCTATAAAAAACAGAAGTCTTCCTCTCATACCCAGTGGGCAGCTGGGGCCCAGATCTTCATGGTTAGATATCCCTGGTGTTCTGAGTTACCTACAGATTGCACAGTTGCAAGGACTCAGAGGCTGCTGAGTGACAAAGCTGAAGCTGAGGACCCACCTCACCAGCTACCAGGGCTGGTGGATGGCTGAATCCTGGCTTGCATGTCCCACAGTAATTGGCAAAGCTTTGCGATACTAGTTACAACTTCCCCATAAAAGTAACCAGGTCACACGTCACAGGTTCCACTAGGAAAGCAAACGCTACCCTTGGGCATCAGCTTCTGTACCCAATATAAACACCTGGAGAGATGTTTTAAAGCTTCCAGGAAGCAAAAACTCCTCTCTATTGTATATTAAATGGATAGATTCAAGTTGCTTCTGGCATTAAGTTTTTCATGCCTAGAAATCTGAATTTATTCACTCACTAGGGAGCTGCAGAAAATGAAAAAACATGCTGCTATTCTGGGCACTGTCTTCTTTTTTTCAAAGGTATCTGGAAATTGAGTAATGAGAAGGATGCTTTCTAAACCTGGGATAATAGAAAATAAAATTATATGTAATTATGAACTTTTCCCCTCAAGTCATGGAAAAAAGCCACATGAATTATCCCTATCCAATTACAGAGTGCATTTCTAATAACTGGAATGTAAAAGTCTTTCTCTCCCCTCTGTAAAAATGCTGGGTAAATTCAATCTAATTTCTGAAGGTATCTGTTTATATCAGTCATGTCATGCTATGCTAGACAAAATTGCTCTAAAGTGATCAACAGTGTGCTGGTGAGGAGGGGCATCACACACTGAAAAGGTGGCTTTCGCTATGTTGTGAGGCTGTAGTTAATGTACAGGATACTGTTGTAAGACATAATGCCCTGTAGCAGTAGAGATTCTAGGCCTGGCACTCATAGAGTAAGTGGTAGCATTTAACCTCAGAAGTCAGATGATTGTTGTGGTTTTGCAAAGAGGAACAATACAATAGAGGACTTGATTTATAATATTATTTTATGAGTACCCAAAGAATCATATACATAGAGTGCAGGAAATCTGTCCACACACTAACGACCATAGAATCCTGAGTTGTGACTACACCCGCCAGAGCGACTTCCCCGCGCAGCAACCAGGGCCTCCAGCGACCATCCCCCAAACCCCAGCTATGATTAAACCCTCCATTGTGACTACCCTCCTGGCAACCAAGTAAAGATGTTCCCAGCCAGCTCCATCCCCGAACTCCAGCTGCGACTATACCGACCATCACAACTGGCCTCGTGGTGACCAGGCAAAGACTCCCAGCCCCATATTCATTCGCTGGAGCCTCAACTCAATCCACAGTCCTGACCCAAGGGTCTTCGCAGCATCCAGCCGCCCAAGCTGCAACCAGCAGCCAGGCATGGCTGGAGGGGAACAAGCTTGGGTATCAGGACCCAAACTTCCATGGGTGCTAACAGCATAACTTCACCAAAGTGCCAAGATCACCGCTATACACAAAATGATAAAGACAAGGAGTAAGATGCAATCTCATATCCCAAACCCACCCGGAACTAATACAGGAGACACTACCATGCAAGAAAATGGGAATCATGCAGCCAAAACCTCTGAATTGGTAGCATCTGAGGTAGACAGACAAGTGCAGAAACATATAGAGCGACTCAGATTAGAGATGGCATCTGAATTAAAAAAAAAGAAATGCATGAATCAATAGAATCTCAAGTGGAAAAACAACTGCAAAAATGTATAGGGAAGCAAGAACAGAAATAACCCCTGAGACAAAAAAGACATCTCTAAATTAATAACATCTAAAGTAGGGGAACAACTGCAGACAGGTAAAGAGGAGAAGCGAGCATAAATAATCTCTGAACTAGAGAAAGTATAACTATAATGAAAGACTTCAGTAATATTAAAGAAGACATTGATAAAGAAATTAGAGGAGAATAGAAAAATGATGGATTCCCCGATAGAGGAATATAGGAAAGAAATAGATCACATGAAACAGTTACAAGGAGATATACAAGAAAATAAAATCTCAATCACAAGCTGGCAAAATCATATGAATGAAAGTGAAGATAGAATCTCAGATCTTGAAGACACACTCGCAGCTAGTGAAAAGGCAAGAAGGGATCTCTTAAAAACAACCAGGATGCAGGAAAAAATAATTCAAAGCTGGCAAGATGATGCAAGAATGAACAACGTGAGATTAATAGGAATCAATGAGAAAGAAGGAGTCAATACAAATGATATAAAAAGAATATGGGCAGAAGTAATAGCAGAAAACTTCCCAAATATGAGAAAACAATTAGATATTCAGGTAACTGAAGCATACATAACTCCAAATAATATCAAGCCAACTAAAAACACACCCAGACATATTAGTCAAGAACCCAGAAATTCAGCAGAATAGTATACTAAAAGCTGCTAGAGAAAAGAAACAGATCACATTTAAAGGAAAACCCATCAGAATAACAGCAGATTTCTCCTCACAAACCATGAAGTCAAGAAGAGCATGGAGCAGAGTGCTTCAAGTTCTCCAGGAAAACAAATTCCAGCCCAGACTGCTATGCTCTGAAAAACTCTCGAGTATGAGGGAGAAGTGAAATACTTCCATGTAAAGGGACAACTAAAGAATTTCATGACGTCAAAGCCAACACTACATAGCATGCTAAAAAAAACTTTAGAGAGGGACCAAAATGACCAGAACTCAAAAAACGAGAACAGAAAGATCCCACTAAATAGGACAACCAATTAAACATAGGAGAAAAAGTGATAAACAGTAGTAAATAAAAGTCATGTAAATTATTTCAATTATAACCATCAATGTTAATGGACTCAATTCTCCAATTAAAATAAATAAACTGGCAAAGTGGATAAGGAACGAAAACCCAACAATATGCTGTACAAAAGAAACACACTTAACTCATAAAGAAACTCATAAGATAAAAGTTAAAAGATGCAAAACAATTCTATATGCTCCAGCACCACAAAAGAAGCAGGGGTAGCAATCCTGTTTGCAGACAGTCTAAACTTCAAACCAAGAATGATAAAATGAAACAAAGAAGGCCACTACATACTGGTCAGGGGAAAATGCAGGATGAAGAGGTAACACTCATAAATATGTATGCACTCAATATGGGAGCAGCAAGTTGTATAAGACAAAACTTAATGGACACGAAAAATCTAATATCCACTACCACAATCTTAACAGGAGACCTTAACATCCTCCTATCCGAAAAAGATATGTCAAGCAGACAAAAAATTAGCAAAGAAGTAGCAGAACTGAAACAGAACAAAAACAACTGGACTTAGTGAACATACACAGAGTGTTCCAACCAACCTCTTCAGAATACACATTCTTTTCAGCTGCACATGGGACATTTTCTAAAATAGACCACATATTAGTCCACAGCCCATGCTTAAGTATATGCAAGAAAAGAAAAATTATTCCATGCATAACATCTGACCAAACTGCAATGAAATTGGAAATAAATGGCCAAAGAAACCATAAGAACTCCAGAAATGCATGGAAATTAAAAAACACTCTTCTCGGCAACCAGTGGTTTACAGATGAACTTAAACAAGAAATTAAACAATGTCTAGAATTTAATGAAAATTCAAGCACAACTTACTGAAGTTATGGGATGCAATGAAAGCAGTTATTAGAGGGAAATTTATAGCATTGAACTCACATATTAAGAAAACAGAACGGGAACAAATAAATACTCTCATGCAGCACCTACACTGACTAGAAAGGAAAGAGCAATCGAAATCCAAAGCCCAAAGATGGGAGGAAGTTATAAAGATCAGAGCAGAAATTAATTCAATTGAGACTAAGGAAACAATACAAAGAATTAATGAAACACAAAGCTGGTTCTTTGAAAGATTAAATAAAATTGATTAGCCCCTAGCTAATCTCATCAAAAAGAGGAAAGAAAGGACTCAAATTCAAGCAATAAGGAATGAAATGGGTGAAATTACTACACACCCAACAGAGATTCAGAGGATCATAAATAGCTACTTTGAGAATCTTTACCCTCACAGAACTGAAGACACAGATGAAATGGATAGATTCCTAGAAAAATACAAATTACCAAAACTGAATCATAAAGATATAAGAACTCTCAGTAACCCAGTAACAGCCAATGAAATATGAAGTGTAATAGAAAGCCTACCGACAAAGAAAAGTCAAGGACCTGATGGATTCACCAGTGAATTCTACAAGAAATTTGTAGAAGACATAATCCCAGTACTCCTCAAACTCTTCAATGAAATCAAAAAGGAAGCAATCCTTCCAAAATCATTCCTAGAGGCAAGTATTACACTGATGACTAAAGTAGAGAGTGATGCACCTAAAGAAGAAAACTACAGATCAATTTCTCTCACGAACATAGATGCAAAAATCCTCAATAAAATCCTCTCCCATAGAATACAACAAATCATCAAGAAGATGATACACTATGACCAGGTAGGATTCATCCCAGGGATGCAAGAATGGTCCAATATACAAAAATCTATAAACACAACACACTATATCAATAGAGCGAAAACCAAAAGTCACAAGATCATCTCAACTGATACAGAAAAGGCTTTTGATAAAGTCCAACACTCGTTCATGTTCAGAATCCTATAGAAAAATGGAATAGAGGACCTCTACCTCAACCTGATAAAAGCCACCTATGACAGTCCAACAGCTAACATAATTCTAAATGGGGAAAAACTGAAGTCTTTTACTCTCAAGTCTGGTACAATACAAGGATGTCCTCTATAACCTCTCCTATTCAATATAGTTCTGGAAACATGAGCTACAGCCATTAGACAAGAAAGAGAAATAAAAGGAATAAGAATAGGTAAAGAAGAAATAAAACTATCACTATTTGCAGATGACATGATAATCTACTTGAAAGACCCCAAAAAACTCCATCAAGAAGCTACTAGAATTAATTCGCAAATTCAGTAGCATAGCAGGTTACAAGTCAACACACGAAAGTCAATAGCATTCCTCTACATAGATAACAAACATATTGAGAGAGAAATTAGAGAAACAGTCCCTTTTATGATAGCACTGAAGAAAATGGGATACCTAGGAATTAACCTGAGGAGGTAAAACACCTTTTCAATGAAAACTGCAGTACTCTGGAAAAAGAGATCCTAGAAGATTTCAGAAAATGGAAAGATATTCCCTGCTTCTGGATAGAAAGAACCAACGTTGTAAGCATGGCCATACTTCCTAAATTGTTATACAGATTTAATGCAATTCCTATTAAATAACCATCAACATATCTCACAGACCTGGAGAAATCATTCTTAAAATTTATTTGGAACCAAAAAAGATCTAGAATTGCAAAGACAATTCTGGGCAACAAAGGTCAGGCAAGAGGCATTACAATTCTTGACCCAAAGTCATACTACAAAGCTACAGTAATAAAATCAGCATGTTACTGGCAAAAAATAGACCTGAGGATCAATGGAATAGATTAGAAGATGCAGAAGCAAATATAAACACACCTAGCCACCTTATCTTCAACAAAGGGTCCAAACACTTTTACTGGAAGAATGATAGCCTCTTTAACAAATGTTGCTGGAAATACTGGCTCTCTACACTCCAAAAACTAAAACTTGACCCATGTTTGTCACCATGCACTAAACTAAATTCTAAATGGATTAAAGATCTAAATATTAAAAAAAGAAACATTAAATCTCCTGGAAGAAAAAGTGGGAGAAAATCTTGAAGACATTGGGGTAGGCAAAAAGTTCATGGACAAAAATCAAAATGTATGCTTAACACTTGAAAGCATCAACAAATGGGACCTCCTCCAGCTAAGAAGTTTTTGCACATCAAAAGAAATTATCAAGAGAATGAAAAGACAACCCTTAAATTTTGAAAAGATTTTAACTAATAAGTATTCAGACAAAGGTGTTCTGTCTAGAATTTATAAAGAACTAAAAACCATTGGGTTCCAAAATTCAAAGACTCAATCCATAAATGGGCATCTGAGATGAACACACACTTCTCAGAGAAAGAAGTTCAGCAAGACTATAAATACATGAGGAAATTTCACTAGCCATCCATGAAATGCAAATTAAAACACTTAGAAGCCATCCTACTCCAGAAAGAATGGCTATCATAAAGAAATCAACCAACAACAAATGTTGGAGAGGCTGTGGGGAAAAAGGAACCCTTCTCCACTGCTCGTGGGAATGCAGTGTGGTTCAACCATTATGAAAAACGGTGTGGATGCTCCTTAAGAAACTAGAACTGGCAATCCCATTCAATCCAGCCATCCCCCTACTGAGAATCATCCCAGAAGAACTGAAAACATCATACAATAGTGATATCTGTGCTCCTATATTTATAGCAGCCCAATTTGTAATAGCCAAATAACCAAAATGCCCATCATTTGAGGAATGGTTGAAAAAGATGTGGCATTTTTATACAATGGAATATTACTCAGCTATAAAGAGTGATAAATTGGAAGACTTTATATATAAATGGATATATATTGAACATATACTCATAAGTGAAATAAACCAGACCTACATGTGTAAATATCGTATAGTTTCCATAGTGTAAGAACACAAAAGTAGAAATAAAAATGGAAAGGCATAACACAGCTGCATGGAAATCAAAGACTTATGGTTTAAACAATGAAGTGAGTGGAAACAGAAAAGACAGGAAACATAGCAGGAGCAAAACCATGCACTTATGTATACAGGATGAATTAGACATTGGTCCTAAGAACTTTCAAAAGATTTTTCACATTGATGATACCAACATGCAACACTAAAACTGTGCTTGGAATGCTTGTCATTCTGGTCTTTTAGACATTTACTGCTAATGTGAACTTAGTTATAGCTATACTCTGTCTCAATTAAATGGTTAGCAAAAAAAAGGGGGGTATTAACTGAAAGTAAGAGACTAGGCAAAATGCCATAGGCTTGACAGGCTACAATTTTGTACATCCTTGGATTTCTAAATGTCCGTATAAAAATGTGTAACTGCTTTTATCACATTCTACAGGGATTTTTTAGAATATCAATAATTGATGGAAAATACCAATTTCAAGCTAAATCTAAGATGTTTGATATTCAGAAAGACAGTGGTGTTAAGCTCAAGTACCTACGTTATAGAGTAATAGTATCACAAAGCTTCTCTGCTGGAGGGTTGAGAATGTAAGTTAACAGACCAAAAATTGGAAAAAAAGAAGGTCTACGAAGATAGCCATCATTTTGGCCCTAGCCCTTCAAGGTCAGTGAAGACTTAGGACACAAGAGAACCTGTGCTGTAACATCCTATAACTCAGTGGTTTCCCAAATTTTCTGTTCAAGGAGATTAAAGGACCTCAGAGGAAAGGGATAAATGAAGTATAGTGTGTCTAAGGAGAGTCACCTATGGAGAAAACATTCTCTCAGGCTTTCACAGACAGCAAACTGGTCAGCCAATGGCTGTGACTTGTCCTGATGGCTGATACTGACAACAGTTCTACAAAGCACTGTACATGGTTCCAAAGTTAATCCTGAGGGGATTTGACCTTGGAAGATACAAAAGATGAATGTTTTGTTATATAGGTCTTGCTTTGACTTGCCCTTCATCACCCAGCAGAAAAGCTTAATTACAAGGCATAAAATGCAGAGCTAGATTAGTATGATGAGCTGTAAGAGGCTGAAACCAACAGCCTCCAACACTGCCAGTTTCACTGGTAACCCACTGCAATTATGGAACATTGGACTATGTATACAACTACTTCCTCTTAGTTCAAAGAGAAGAAATTTTTTTCTTTTTTTCTTTCCTTACCAATATTGATTAGAATGTTTAATATGTCTACACCCTGTGCTCTGTTTAATTACTATGAGGACAACAATATGCAACATGCCAATTATTGTGAATTTACTACTAATGTGTTTTGAAACTAAAAAAAAAAATAAAAAAAGAAAGATTTTGTCAATTGATTTTTAGGATAACCTTAAGTTTTCATTCAAATAAAGTTTACTCTTTTGTGATAAAAAAAAAAGACCATAGAATTGTGTGGAATTGGATCTTAATACCCTGCATGAATACAGGTGAAACCCTACAG
>PVKN010031771.1:0-12411 GCA_004027915.1 Capromys pilorides
TTTTTTTTTTTTTTTTTTTTTTTTTTTTTTTTTTTAAATTTAGTATAGGGTCTACAGTACCCACATGGTCGTACTACACAGATTGGATTTGTAGTGATCCTCCTGTTTTCAGCCTCCCAAGTTCTGGAATTACAGGCGTGTGCCACCATGCCCATTCTCAATGCTATCTCAGAGCATCTTAGAGTCAGGACCACCACGGCACGCTGGGGATTGAACGTCCAACCCCTGTATCTGCCTAAACAGGCCTTTTAATTCTCTGTGCTATCTGGCCAGCCTATATTTTCATTTGATTGTGAGTAGTTTTTAATTTCTTCTTTAATTTCATCCATGACCCAACCAATTGTTCAGAAGTTTGGGTTATTTAGTTTGTACCTGTTTATAGAGTTTTTGCTATTTCTTATGTCAATAATTTCCAATTTCAGTGCACTATGATCAGATAATATGCATGAGATAATTTCAGTTCCTTCACATTTACTTAAGCATGCTCTGTGTGCTAGTATATTGTCTGTGTTGGAAAACATCCCATGTGCAGCTGATAAGAATGTGTGTTCTGATGCTGTTGGGTGGAACACTCTGTGAAGGTCTATAAGTCCATTTCTTCACAAGTTTGGTTTAGTTATGTTATTTCTTTGCTAATTTTTTGCCTAATTGATCTATCTCTTCATGTCAATGACATGTTAAATTCCCCTGTACAATTGTGGGTTTGCTTATTTGATTTTTCATGTCTGTTAAAATTTGTCTTATGTAGTTGGGTACTCCTACATTGGAGATATATATATCTGTAATTATTATCTATTCCTGTTGCAGTTTTCCCTTAACAAGTATGTAGTCACCTTCTTTATCTCTTTTAATCACTCTTAGTTTGAAGTTGACATTATCAGCATCCAGAATAGCTATCCCTGCTTTTTTCTGGGATCCTATTGCATACAGTAGTGTTTTCTGTCCTTTGACTTTCAGGCTGATCTTGGTTTTCAGTTAAATGTGTTTCTTGTAGGCAGCATGTTGTTGAATTTTGTTTCTTGTTTTATTCTGCCACTCTGCTTCTTTTGATTGATTAATTGAAGCCATTTACATTGATGGTTATAACTAATATGTATTGGTTTACCTTTGTCATGTTTTCGTATTGTACGATCCCTACTTTTCCCCTCTGCTTAATTGCTTGCTACGGTTTGTGGTTCTTTTTGGTTGTTGTTCTTTAAATTGTGGATGTCTTTGTCTCTTTCTAAAATATCTGTCAGTACTCTTTGTAGAGTTGGTTTGGTGGTCATGAATTTCTTCAGTTGTTCTTTGTCATGGAAGTATCTTATCTCTGCATTAAATTGATGGAGGGGGAAGACAGAAGGGGCAGGGCTTACCAGGTTCCAGTGGCAGGGCCCCTCAGGCTCGCTTGAGCTCTGGGGAGAGTGAGGGTAGAGCAGCAGGCCCAAACTCATTTTAGAGAAGGCTGTCTCCCCAGTCATTTGGCTGGAGACATCAGTCAATATGCTGTGCTGCTTTCCCAGGTCTCCAGGCTTCAGCCACAGGACTTTGTACAGGGACAACACTTGTGAAGGAATGAATGAGAGGATGGATCACTCCATCCAGACCCTTCAGGGCACTAGGCAGGAACTGCACAACTGTCATGAGCAGCACAGGGCTGTTATTACCAGACCCAGCTACTAAGCACCAGAAGACAAGAGGAAACCCAAAGCAGGTCTCCCTGGGCTGGCTACAAAATCATCAAGTCCAGGATAGGTCCATTTAGACCTGGCCACCACTGTGGGTCCCCTGCACAACTCCTATGCTTGATCTTCGCTGTGTGTTTGTGGGGAGGAGGACAGTTAGGGTCCTCAGAGAAGTTCCTTCTGGGCATAAGCAGGGCTTGGAGGCTGTGAGCCTGGAGTTCTGTCACATTCTCACTCATGACAGGACTGGCAGGAGGACAAGGGCAGTGCCCAGTGATTATCCACATTCCCAGAGGCAATTCTTCTCCTCCTATGGTAGAAGCTAGTGACGATGCTATTTGTGTCAACAACACAGGATCATCTGGATCAGAAACAGCACAAAGTATAGTTAGGCACAGCCTTGTACTTCGTGCCAACTGCTGGGCACTGTTTCAGTGAAGCTGCATGCAGGATGTTGGCCTGGAGTTGGTCATAGGCTTCTGTGTGCCATGTGTCTGTCCAGACATTGAGGTAGGTGACTGCCGGTACCAGAGTTGTGTGTGAGCAGAGGAGACCCTACTAAGGCCACCGGAAGGCAGAGAGGACCCTTACGGAGAGGTACTAACTTCTCCCTTCATGGCTTGGTGTGCAGCAGGCCTGGAATCCTTGGCCCAAAGGAATCTGTGTATCATGTCCTCAACATCCACATCTTCTCTGCTCACCTGGGCTAATTGAACTTCTGCAAGAGTAGCAATGAGTGCAGCCTTTCAGCTTTAAATCAATAGGGAAGCTGGGCCTGTCTTTTTCCTGGGTCATTTCAGTGGAAATCTTGAAAGCAATCTGTGTGACCCCATAAAAGGACCTGGGATCCAGGACAAGCCCCTGTGTTCTCATCACTACCATGGAAGGTCTCAGGACTCAAGAATTGCTGCTTTTCATGCATAGAATTACATATACTGATATTTCTAGGAGTCCTTTTTTGAAATTTAATTCTTTTTACATGAAAATCACTCTTTTGCTGGGGTCTCCTGTGCCCCTTTTAGAAAGAACCACTGGATAATTTAGAGCTTGATCAAGGCTTAATCTTCAAGCTCTCCTGGTGGTACACCAACCGATGTCTCCTCACTGCCCCACCACAGATTGGAAATCAGACAGCTGAGAGCCTGTCAGAGGTCTGCACCCCATACACCCTGATGGAGACCCTAGGGAAGGCCTTCCTGGACAGCTGCCCCATTGTAGCTCTGCAACTGCTTCATGGCTTTGTAATTACTCTCTTGATCCTATAACCATAAAAAGCATAACTGGACATGGAAGATGCTTGATTACACCAAGCTTCGTGACCATTAATCTACCCTAGTAACTGATGATCTCACCCCTGACTAATCAGAATTGCCAGGCTGTTCTGTCTCACCTCTGTAATTCCTTTGTATCTCCTGCTTGTACATCATGTAAAAGTGGTAGCCCACAAACAAATAGGAGTTTGTTGGGAGTTATCCCAGCCAGGACCACAAGTGTAAATAAAGTTGTTCACTCACTCCCCTTCCTCTGGTGTGGTTTCTTTTTCGGACTCAGTTTTGCCACACTAAACCATCATAAATTCATTCATTGTGTATTGCAAACATGTAGTGATGAAAATAGTGCAGCAAATTACACTTAAAATAATAAAAAGAAGTGAAATTCAGACACATGAAAAAAATAAAGCACAGTGAAGTAAAACCTGCACAGACCTGAGACCCCGAACCTGACAGGCTGGGATCCTTCCCCAAGTGAAATGAGTCTGATGCACAAAGCGGCCACTGGCCTGAAGCTAAAACGACACTGATAGGAATTCTGTGGCCAGTCTTGATGGGACAGGAGTGTGCCTTTCCACAGTTCTTTGCTCTGTGCACATACATGCAGAGCTGACCAAAATACCCAGAAGCTATTCACCTTTGGGGGAAACAAGCAATTCCACACACCGAACTCATAGTGATGACTCAATAATGGAACAGCAAATAAAACTAAACTCCTGCAAATCTTCTCTTGGAGGCCTCTGTCTTCCCCAGCCCTGCCTTTGTACCTCTGCCCAGGCCCCCCAGCTGCCTCAGGGGCTAGGCAAATAGCTTAGTAGAATAAGTGCTTGCCTGGCAAGTGCAAGGTCTTGAGTTCAATCTCTGGGCCCACAAAAAAAAAAAAAGCTGGACCTAAAAGTGACTGTTGGAGATGCCCCTCCCGCTCTATAACTGCTCTCTTCAAGGAAGGCCTGGTCCATCTCCAGCCTGTATGCCTTTCCCAAGAAGCTTTGCAGACTGCTGGTGTAAAAAGGTATGGATGTAGATGGTTAGCCAAGGCTTCCAAATGCATGGTCCCACCAGGCAAATATGCACAACTTCTTAGGAAATATTTGTGCAGAGAAAGAGGTGGAAAAAAGTGACAGCTGACTTAAAGAAACTCTGCTCTACACATCACAATTGCAGCATCAGTGTGGCCTAGATGGAAAGCACATGGGTATGTCTTCGCTTTCCACAGCTTCTTAGGATACAGCTGCCCGTTTGCTGCTAGCATACACTTGTCCCATCCCATCACAGTTGCCTTCATGGACCTCTGAGTCTTGGGCTCTAAGCCATGTGACTGGCACAGTGTGCAGACTAGGTGAGAAGACAGGGACAGCCTCACAACTGCCTGGACTTGAGTCCAAAGAAAGACAAGTCCAGGAGGGGACTCCTCACCTGAGTGCCATTAGAAGGGACAGAGCACATTTCATGAGTACAGTGTCCACAGCTGTCCCCTAGAACCTCTCCTGACTAGCTACTCTCCAGGTCCCAAGGGACACAGGGCATGGCAGCAGAAGAAAGCCTGATAATTACCTTCAGACCTTTTGATGGAGCCAGACAATGCCTGGCACAAAGAAACAGCTGGTCTTGGCAATTGGAGAAGGATGTGTAGTCCTAGTGGGCAAACTTATATCTCCAGAAGCAGCTTGGCCAGTGTCCCCTAGGTTCAAATCTGAGGGCCCAACAGCACACTGATACAGCCAACCTGGCTTTTGGCTAGGTCAAATTCTTGTTCCTAATAAGTCAGCTCCACATGCTTAGTGCACACTGGATCCTTTCAGACAAAATCTGCACTCTTCATCCCAGTACCCTTGTGAGCCTGCTTCACACAGGGACCCAGTACCTGAGCCAGCCCTGGGTTGCTCTACAGTCAGTGGTCTCCAGCTTGGCTTCAAAGCCCAGATCCTTCCTTGAAGTCCTCTGGAGAACACTGCTGCTGAGAGATGCCCAAGGCCATCAAAGCCAAGATCAGGAGTTCCTGGTGGCCTCAACCTCAAGCAACGGATCAAGAATAGCAGCATGTTGCTCCTTTTTTTTAACTATATCACCAGAGTCTCAAACACTCCTGGTCCTTTCCTGGGCCACCAAGGTACTAGGCTAGCACAGATCAGCCCCTGACCCAAATTGTTTAGCACAAGGTCAGCTGTGTGCAGTAGAAAGCAGGTAGGACAGAAAGAGGAGGAAAGATGATGGATGGGGAAGGAATGAGGAAAAGGGAAGAAGAGTACAAGAGTCACTAAACTAGGCAGATGTCTGAGCTCTGATTTGGCTACCTGCTATAGCTACTGGGAGACTGAGATGTGGAATCCCTGGACACTGGGCCGTTGCACACACAGAGTCTCATTTTGTTATCCTAGGGCCTGGGAGTTTGGTGTATAGCAAAGGGGCTAGAAAGGGGAGAGCAAGCAGGGAAAGAACAAGAACGCATAGTACAGGAGTACGTCTTGGGAAGGTGGCAGTGCGAAACAATCTATATCTTCCCATGTGTACCCTCCGGGCTAGTAAGGACACCCCGGGCCCACTCTCCCCCCCCCCCACCATCGTGATGCAGCAACAGCAGCAAGTATCTTCTTTAATCATCACAAAAGGGCCACCCCTACACCCACACAGATACTGGAGCCCCAACACAGCAGAAGAACACTGTACCCCCCATGAGTTCTACTGGTCCTGCCCTTGTGCTTTCCACCCCCTCAGTGCTCAGCTACAGTAGGGTGGCATATCAGAAACAACCAAATCCCTGGGAGCCACCTTCTGCAGGGGCTTTGCTGGGCCTGGGTTCTTCCTCATTGCTCCTCGTGGATGCTGTGCCTCAGTCTACCACATCTTGACAAGGTAAAAATCACACCTTATGGGTTGAGTAAACAAGAAGAGACAACATACCCAGCTCAGTAGCTTTGTAGCAGAAAAACCAATGTCGGAGCAAATCAAGGGCTGCACTGAGAAGTTAGAAGGTGGCTTTTATTATGCTAGTAGGCTGGAAAATCCAGAGGTTCAAATCACCAGCCCAGAGTCAGGTTTGAGTTGAGTTTAAATATGGTTTGTGAGTGGGAAGTACAAAGTTGATAGTAGGTTATTAACATGATTAGATACATAGAAAAGAATGATACTGTCAGACAAGTTGGTATAGGAACATTCTGTGAGGGAGGGCTTCTGAAAAGAGTAGATAGAATTGAAAATGTCCTTGATGGCACCAGTCTTCCCACAAACATGATGGCCTTGAAGCAAGTTGAAATCTGCATAGTTGTAAAACCCAAACCAGGGGCCAGGGAGATAGCTCAATAGAATAAGTGCTTGCTTGGAAAGCACAAGGTCCTAAGTTCAATCGCTGGTATCGCAAAAAAAAAAAAAAAAGGCCAAACACAGCTCGATCCACACATTGCTAAAGTGAAACATCTGGGCTTATGCAGTTGCAGCCAAGGCTCACTACGTGATGGAGAGGGAGCATGAACAAAGTCACAGGCTATGGACTGAGTTCTAGCTTTTCTTACAATATGCCCGTAATTCTGCTATTGTACAGGTATGCCCTAACAGCTTCACAGTGTGAAAGTTGCTGAGAGACACTATTGCCTTGGGCTTCTACCCTGGGAATCACATCCATCAGGCAGTGGTCAGGATACACTGCTGGCAAATCAGATATCACCTCCTTAGGGAACCATGTTCCTTTTCAAGGTCAGAGCAGAGAAGATCTTCCATGTTTGGGCTGCACAAGTGGGGCAAATGTCTATCATGGGACTTTGGAAGTGATCTAGGGCACAAGCATTGAATTCAACACCTTTTCTAAAGCTGTCCCCACCAAGGATTTGGCTACTAGGATGGGATCAGTGCCTGTGTTCTGCACAGGGCTGTGTGCTGTTGGAGTCCTCTGTATCTGGGGTACAAGAGTTGTTGCCAGGTAGTTGGTTAGACCAGTCTTGGAGGATAAAAATGCCTCCTCTTCCACCTTCCTGACTCAAAAGGTCTCACCAGGAGACATTTTGTAGTGCAGTTAGCTGCTGGGCAGGAAGTGATAGGGTTAAGAACCTGTGCTTCCTGGGGTAAGGAAGAAAACTGCTGATTGCTGACACACCTTTACATTGTCTATTGCTTTCAGATGAATTCCTCTTGAGGATCACATGAAATTAATTGTCTTAAATGAGCTCAAACTGCACAGCCCCTCCTGTAGGTGACCTAGACTAAACTTTGCTTGTTACAATCATGTTGTAAGCCAGGCATGGTTGTGCACACCCATAATTCCAACACTCTAGGAGGTTGACTCAGGACTATCAAACGTTCAAGCTTAGCATGGGCAAATATGTCACTTAGACCCTTTCCCAAAGCAAACAATAAAAAAGAGTGGAATTGAGACTCTAGCACAAGGTAAAGACCTTGGGTTCAATTCATCATACTGAAAAAATAAAACCATGCATGCATTACTGTACTAAATCTCTACTCACATGTGTCCTCATGAAGCATTTGACAATCAGGTGGGGTACTGAGGATTTAGCAGGAGCCTCAAGACTATTGCTAAGGAACTTTTGACTGTATGCCACAGCAATTATCCTTGAAATCACTAAAAAGTTCACCACCACTAATCCTAGAAACAAATCTGCCATTATTCCTTCTTGGATATCTGAAGAAAATGAAGCAGTAGTGTAATCACAAATTTATGAAAAGTGTAATAGTAAAAATTAAAAATCAGTAGCCTGTGACTATGTTGAGATGGACTGCAAAGCCAGTTAGGGCAACCTGATCACATCCACCTGTAATATATGTGTGTTTTTCTGCTTCAATATGTATATATCTAGTTTTTATTTCATCTCACTTCAAGGTCTTTATGCTTTATGCACAGAACAAACTGGCCCTATCAAGGATGCATTCAACTCTACCTGCTCTGCTCAAACCCACTTCTTCCCAGCATGTTCCTCTAATAATGAATAATTACTTTTAAGAGGCCGGCGAGATGGTTCAGTGGTCTAAAGCGCCTGCTTGGAGGGCTCAGGCGACTGCGGGGACTGCAGTTCGATCCCCGGCACTACATGCTGCGCCAGCGCCACCACCAGGGCAGGCTGAGCCAGCCACAAAATGAATAAATAAAGAAACAAACACAACAAACAAACAAATAAATAAATAAAATTTGAAAAAAAAAAATAATTACTTTTAATTAACTTTGTTAAAAAAAATCTGCCTGACAACATATGACTTGATCTATATAATCCATATAATCAGTAACATAATAACCAGCTATCAGCTTTGTACTTTCTGTTTGCAAGCAATACTTAAAGTGAACTCAACCTGATTCTGGGCTGATGATTTGAAACTGGTTCCCATCAGTGCACAGTGTTACATGAAAGGCACCTTCCCAAGTCCATGCTGTGGAGCATGTTTCTTTTGGTCCTGGGTAGCAGAAGGGCACTTGTAACCTGGTAACTTGGATATCTGAAGACCTGTGGAGATGCCAGCCAAAGATGGCTCTGCTTATGGAATTTGTCAGTCATGAGGTTCCTTGGCCACCAATTCATGAAATCAGTGGCCTCCGAAAGAACACTGGGAGCACCTGCTACCTTGCCTGTATCCTGAGAGGGCTAAACATGAAAGACAGGTTCCCCAGGATACCTTCCCTACCATTCTGCCTGTGTACAGGGAGCAGAACAGAAAGTGAGAGGATGGAGTGAAAGTGAAAGTGCTTCACATGCTGCCAGGGCCTTTTCCTCCAGCTTGGATTTGTAATCCCTTAATCCTGGGACCACCCCCAACTCCTGCCTGACATGGGGCTCACACAGCAGGCCACAGACTGCTTAGTCCATAGGTCATCAGAATAGGAAGGTAAAGTAGTGGCACTGGGGTGTATGAGCTCATCACAGGGGCATGGCAGGCAGCCAGGAGGACAAGTGCCCCCCCCCCCCACCCCATGTAACGGCCAGCCGCTTTTCTTGACCATGAACTCGGCCCAGAAGATGAGTGACAGAAAATACAGAAATGTTACATCTGTTTAGGATTCAGTTTTCAACATGGAGATGGTTCAAGCTTAAAATCCCCTTTCCCTGCAGAACCTTGGCTACAACCACAGGGAACATAGCCTCAGCTCTAGCTTTGGACTTTGTAGAATCCCTAGACCTGCTATAACCCCATAGATCACTGCCTAGCTCTGGATCCAGTCAGGTCAGGTAGCCACAGGAATTTCCACTGATGCCTCATCCCACTGGGCATAGCCCCACCCCTTGCCCATGGAACATTCCATCCCTACTCTCTGCTCAGGCTGTGCTGTGCTCTTGTTCTGGCTTCTTGGAGGTGGACTGAGCAGAGCCTTCATGGCTTTGGCCATTATCGTGAGCACACACAGTGATGGCTCACTGATCTGAGAGGCCATAGAGGCAAGGGCTGTAATAAACACGGGTGGTAGGTAGCTCAGTCATTATCCTCCCAAACTCTGTCCTTTGCCCATGAGTGCTGCTGCTTTCGTAGGATAAACTGTGTTGTAACAAGATCTCTGTGAGGCCTTAGAGGTGTTTTAGTATAGCAGGTCTATAAGTGGGAGGAGAAGCCAGTGCTCTCCTGGACCCAGAAGGCTAACATCATCCTCTCTGCTTCTGTCCTTGGCTTCCAGGAAGCAAGACTGCCTGTGTGAACTCTTGCTACCAGTGGTTAACCCCACAGTGATGTCTGTGCTCCTGTTTATAGCAGCACAATTCCAAATCTTGGAAACAACCAAAATGCCCATCACATGAAGAATGGTTAAAAAAAGATGTGGTGTTTTTATACAATAGAATATTACTCACCTATAAAGAATGTTAAACTCAAAGCTTTCATATATAAGTGGATGTATCTTTAACATATACTCATAAGTGAAATAAACCAGACCTACATATGCAAATATCATACAGTCTCTCCAGTGTAAGAACTCAAAAGAAGAAATAAAACTGGAAAGGCATAACACAGCTAAATGGAAATCAAGAACTTAAGGATTAAACAACGAAGAGACAGCAAGCAGAAAAGTTAGGAAACATGGCAGGGGCAAACCATGCACTTATATACACAGGATGAATTAGACAATTGTCCTAAGAATCTCCAACAGGTTTTTGACACTGATGATAATAATGTGTAATACTAAAATCATGCTCAAAATGCCTGTCATTCTGGTCTTTAGATGTGTGCTGCTTTTAATATATCAATTGTGGCTATTCTCTCTCTCTCTCTCTCTCTCTCTCTCGTAAATGTTTGTTTTTAAAAAAAAAGGGTAATAAAAGAGAATAAGAGACAAGGAAAAATGCCATAGGATTGACCTGCTACAGTTTGCTAAATTTCTGTGTAAAAATGTGTAATTTTTTTTAGAATCATATTTTATAGAGATTCAATAGAGTATCAATGATTGTTGGAAAATACCAGTTCCATATTAAGTCTAAGGTGTTTGATATTCAGAAATACAGTGATATTAATCTCAAGTACCTATGTTATAGAGTAATAGTATCACTAAGCTTCTCTTCTGGAGGGTTAAGAACTTAAGTTTTTAAACCAAAAATTAGAGAAAAAGAAGGGCCACCAGGATAACCAATATTTTGGCCCTAGCCCCTCAAGGTCAGTGAGGACTCAGGACATAAGAGAACCTGTACTGTAATATCCTGTAACTCAGTGGTGTCCCAAATTTTCTGTTCAAGGAGATTATGGGGCCATAGAGGAAAGGGATCAACGAGGTGTAGTGTGTCAATGGAGAGTTACCTAGATAGGAAACATTCTCTCACATTTTCACAGAGAGCAAAATGGTCAAGCAATGGCTGTGACTCATCCAGATGACTGACAGTGACAGAAGTTCTACAAAACACTGTATATGGTTCCAAGGTAAATTGCCAGAGTCCAGCTCCAACAGGATCCAGGGGTCCCAAGGCAGAAACAGGTATTGGCAAATGAATGACAGAACAGAGGCTTCTCAAATTGGTAGCATCTCAAAGAATTTTATTGATTGAGTGGCAAGCACCAGACAGATGTATATGTTTTTATATTGGTTATAGGCTAGATAAGGTTATTGTAATGAACAATCAAGTTTTCCATAGAACTAGCTGAAACTAATAGATAATTACAACATTTTTAAAGAAGTACAGCAATAGTTCTTAATGATGAAGTATAGCTCCATTTTACATGGTACAGCAAGTTTTGGTATGGTATAGCAAATTCATTGACCTTGCCATGTGTTGTTTGGACCACAAAACTCACAAGTCTAGTTTCAGTGACATGAGCCAACACTTGACAGAATTCTCAGGCCTCTTTTCTGGGTAATATCTTTACATTCTTAGTGGACTAGGAGTAGGTCTCAGACCTTCTGAGTGAAGGTATTTTGTTCAGCACTAGGGATTATGTTTTTTTTTCTTCTCATGCTGTTTAATGGTCAATATATTACTGGATAAATACATTGTATTTTTTATAATAAAACATCAATTTCCCAGTTATCGTGGACATTTATCTCTGCACTTTTTTTTTTTTTTGTGGGACCGGGGTTTGCACTTGCCAGGCAGGAACTTGTGCCATGGAGTTATCTCCCCAGCCCCTCATCTCTGCACTTTAAATTGACAAAATGGTACATATTTATGTTGTAGAACATTATGGTGTTTGTTTATTTAGTTAGCTTCTTGAGACAGGATTTCACTCTGTAGTCCAAGCTGGCTTTGAACTCACTATGTAATCCAGGGTGGACTCAAACTCATACTGATCCTACTGATATGCCTCTTGAGTAATGGGATTATAGACATGAATCTCCATGCCCAGCTAGAACATTATGTTTTGAAATGCATATACATGATAGAATGCGTAAATCAACAAAATCAGCATATGCATTCTCTCATACACTTGTAAGAGTTTGCACATTTTAAAGCTATATATTGTACTCATCAAAAGGTTGCCTTTTGACAGCCCTAACTGGTGGGCACACAGGTAGGACCTCTCAAGTCCCCTGCTCTGCCACCGACCTCCACCTCTCCTCACAGCCCAAAAGTCCTAGTGTATAGACCTCGTTAGGCTCTCTTCCAAAAGCTGCAGCAGGAAGAAGCTGAGCACGGCAGCCAGACCCAGCCAGGCACATCTGAACAAGATCAAACTTGATAGATCTGGACCCAAATTTCAGTAGGCGCTAAGAGCATAACTTCACCAAAGTTCTACACCAAAGGTCAGAGGTCACTACTATATAAAATGACAAGGAGAAGGGGAAAGATGCAATCTCAGGTCCCAAGCCCAAACAGAAGAAATATGAGAGACACTACCATAGAAGAAAATGGGAATCATGCAGCCAAATCTCTAAATTTATAGCATCTGAAGTAAACACACAAATGCAGAAAGATATAGAGGAACTCAGATTGGAAATAACCTCTGAAGTAAAAAAAGAAATCTCTGAATCAATAGAGTCTGAAGTAAAAAAAAAAAAAAAAAAAAAAAAAAAAAAAAAAAAAAAAAAAAAAAAAAAAAAAAAAAAAAAAAAAAAAAAAAAAAAAAAA
>PVKN010031772.1:0-12411 GCA_004027915.1 Capromys pilorides
TTTTTTTTTTTTTTTTTAATTTATTTATTTGTTTGCTTGTTGTGTTTGTTTCTTTATTTATTCATTTTGTGGCTGGCTCAGCCTGCCCTGGTGGTGGCGCTGGCGCAGCATGTGGTGCCGGGGATCGAACTGCAGTCCCCGCAGTTGCCTGAGCCCTCCTAAGCAGGCGCTTTAGACCACTGAACCATCTCACAGGCCCAGAATTCAGGCCTCTTGATTTCCATTCTGCACAACCCTTGGCTTTCCGCAATTTTTTTCTTATGCCCTATAGCATAAGTTTAATACTTATGCTAGTTTTTCATGTGTCATATTCAAAAGGAGCTATGAACAATACTGGGAGATTTTCTCACACAGCTTTCAGGGCTTTGTGAGTAACATTTAATGTCAGAGAGAAAGTAGAGATCACACTAAACAATAGAGAAAACTCAGCTTCGTTTTCTGTCTCCAGCAGAATCGTGACATGTGTATAACTTATATCTTCACTAATCCAAATCCAACCTTGGGTCCTGAAGCATTTGAGGCACCAGCTTATGATTTGTTAAATTAACATCATCGTGTCAACCTGCTGATGCCGCCTGGAAACGTCTGGAGTAGAGCGCCCATTCATGAAACTATCCTATAAGCAGCCCCAAGATGTGATGAGCTCAAAACAAAATCACCAACTTCTGCCTTCCACAAACCACAGAATAACCTTTGAGGGTCAAACAAGGAGTTGATAGATGACTATCTGGTCAGGTCTGGCCAAGCAGTAGATTAAAACATGTGCAAGCCATCTGTCACTGCTGGGCAGGGAGAACACACAGGAGCAAGAACAGGCCGGGCACTCAGCAAAGATAACATTGGCCCATGAGTCCTTCTGTGCCTCTGGCCTGACTTGCTGTAGCAATGCTTCCTCTAACAATTGTTTCACAATCCATTAAACAGCCAGGAAAACGAGTGCCAGTTCATATGTCTGAGGGCCACAGAAACCTAGCAGTAATTTTAAGGAAGAAGCCCCCACCCTGCCCCCTTCTGAGCATTGAGTAAAGCCAGAGGGTGAATTTCTTTCTGGGTGGCCTAACTGCAGAACTGAAGTAGTAGGGAAGTGTGGTGACAGCTAGATTCAAATTCAAGAACACTAACAGGGAAAGTGATATACAATAACACAACTCAGAATGTAGAGATACAGAGATGAGACAAAAGCCTAATTGATGTCCCAAGAAGAAGGGAGCAAGAAACAACCCAGGAAGGGCTGCTGTCTGTTACTTATAAATCCCCGAAAGCTGGGATTCACTGCTGCAGACAGCAGCTTCTCCTGCTGGCGCCCAGTTTGTTTATTCCTTCCTTGGGATGTTAACGGTTGTCTCCGCCCCTACTTGAAATGTTATCAGTTAGCATCTGTGTGAACCTAGTGTTAGGCAAATGGTGGAAGACATAGTTATTTGTAGTCTGTATTTGCCAGAGTACTTGTGCACATTCCTTAGCCTGCTTTTAGCCCTCAATAAAAGTGAGATGCTTCTGGGGTTCTGGGGTCTCTTAGAGAGAGACTAATCTCAGTGAGACCTCTGAAGCTATCTATATTCATTGGGTCTTCTTGTCGTTTCTTGAGGCACTGACTCATAACATACAACACAGAAGCATTAGGGCCTGGAGAGATAGCTCAGAGGAATAAGCGCCAACCTGGCAAGTACAAGAACCTGAGTTCAATCCCCAGCTCCACGTGCTGGGCACGCCATTTCCGCCCCGTTGGGACGTATTTTATCCCTACTCTTTCTTTATACAAGGCCTGTTCACCCAGAGCACAGTCTGAAATATTGATACAGGGGAATGACACCCCCAACCTAGAAGATACCTGGGACGAGTTTGTGTTCTCTAAAACTGAAGAATGAATTTTAGGAATAACAGACATTAAAAACAGAATATATTTATTGAGGGAAAGAAAGTTTCTGTCTAAGAGAGGGACAAAAGAGGACCTGAGCAGGTTGTCCAGAAATCTGATTTTTCTAGGGATGTTTATAGAGTAAAACCAAGAGGTAAGGTGAGTCTAAGGTGTAAAACATGGGAACTTGCTAGGTGGGCACGAGGTGGGACAAAACTATGATCAACCAATAAGATTACAAACACAATTGCTCAAGTAAAATTGATTAAATCCAGGACCAAATGGGGAAGTGAGTCATGTAGCAAGAGGACATGAATATAGAACAGGGGCTTATTGGTTGAGAGTTAGTTGAGGGACTCTTCCTGGCTTCCTCAAGGTGATAGAGACCTATTTAGAGTATAGATCCTGGATGTTTATCTTTAGGGAGGCATGCATTTGCTTGATTATTTTTGTCTTGATGTCTGGCTCATAGCAGGAGTATCTGTCTCTCTCCAAGTTACAAGGTGTCTTGCCTTCGATGCTTGCTCCTTCTGAGATCCCTGCCCTGCCTGACTGCCTATAATACTTCTATCTAACTCAGCTGCCTCTAACATCAGCAGCACTGCCCACCTAGCAGCCAGTCAGCGGCGAGGACTCTCCTCTCTCCTGAATCCAATCTGCACTGTAATGGTATTGTTGCAGATGATAGGTGAACACATGGTTGTTTGAGAAGCTCCACAGCTGGGAACTCTGAGAAACTGTGTCAAACAAGAACTTTTTCTTGTAGCACTTTGGACTCGGGCACTAATAGCTAGCTGTTTGGCAAGCATACCATCATGTTAAAAATTTTGCCCCAAATGCAGGATCACATTTCACCCCACAATCTCCTCATTAAAGGCCCTTTCATTACACCCTCATTACAGAAGAGGCTGTGATGCTCTGGGGGAATTTGAATAGCTTGACTAAAATCATAATAAGGAAGGAAACACAAAAGTGTGATTCCCTACCTCTGTCTTTAACCACCTTCATGAGGCCTTTGACTTTCCCTGAAATTCCCAGAAAATCCCAGCTTCAGAATGATCAGACACCCCGTTCCCCCAGAAGGAAGTCTCCCATCCTCACCTTCCTTAGTGTAATAACTCCACCTCAAACCCAAGGCCCATTAGTCTAGGCAACAAGCTGATGGAGACCACTATGGAGTGGCTCTGAGCAGGACTTAAAGTCAATTAATTGGAGCCAGGTATGGTGGCGCACACCTGCAAGCCCAGCACTTGGGAGGCTGAGGCAGGAGGATCTATGTGAGTTGGAGACCAGCCTGGGCTACAAAAGTGAGCTCAAGGTCAGCCTGAACTGCACAGTGAGACCATGCCTCAAAAAAGACAAAATAAATAAATAGTTAATTGGTTTTCTGTATTTGTGATTCTTTCCAAAGCTAAAGCCCTATGCTGGGGAGATAACTCAGTAGAATAAACACTTGCCTGGCAAGTGCAAGGGCCTGAGTTCAATCCCTGGTTCTGGGGGGAGTGGAGCTGAAGCCCCTTATCTGGAGATGGACATTGGATATGTATAAGTGAACCTCTATGAATCACTGGTCCCAGATGAGGCTTGTAGTGGCCCGTGAGGCCATGACACTTCAAAGGACAAAATAAGGCTACAGCTGAGAAGTCCTGGCACCTATCCAACTAACTGAAAGCCCCCAGCTTCAGGCTTCATGGTCCTGCAACAAATGTCAACCTAGAGATAAGGCAGTTCTCCTGATTAATATGATTGACTGCTTAGGAAAATAACTGGCCTGATTCCCAAGGTCCTGCTTAGATTCCTGTGCTTTCCTCCCTATTCGCAGCTTGGCTTGCAAACCAAATAAATATGGGTTGCCCAGAGAAGTTCTTTGTCTCAGCCCCCACAGAATCTGGAATTCTGTCTGAGGGTTTTGAACCACCTAGAACCCTAAGTCATACCATTTGTTCCTTTATTTAAGCATTTGCTCTCCACTCATTTGGGAGGTTGCTGTCCTGATCCAACTATGATCACAGACCTTTTCCTCCAGAGACCCACAGAAGAGCTCAGGATTAAGACAGCTCTGGGCCGAGGGTCTTGCCTTATTGCTGGAGTCCTAAATTTGTTACCGGTGTATCCATCCATCCATTCCTTGAACAATGCGATGCATGGCACAAGCAGGGAACAGACCCCAAATGCCTATGCGCATGGAGATTGTGTGTTGATAGGAGATTCAGATAATAAAGATTTTACTATTTATTTATTTATTTATTTATTCAGAAAGCTAAACGTCTTTTATTGGGGTAACAGGCCTCGGGGTGGGCCAATGGCCCTCACTGCTCGGTGGTGGCGCTCATCATGAATGCTGCGATTACAGCGTCCAGCGCTGCCTCCCGACTCCTGGGGCTTCATGCCGCAAAGCTCCCGCCGGCTGGAGAAGGGCTCCAGGCACAGGGCAGAAGGCCAGCCGCACCACCGCTGGGGCCTGAGGCCTCGCGATCTGGCTGGCGAAGCCGCACTTCTCCAGTGTCTTGCTGTCATTTAGAAGCTGATCGCCCTTGTCCAGCCTCTGCTCCTCGGGCCGCTACTTGAGGATCCCCTGGATCACGCGCATCAGCTCCAGCATGGTGCTCGGCTCCTTGGCCTCCGTGAAGATCGCGGTCTTGCGGCGCCAGCTCTCGAGGAACAGGTCCGTTTCCACCGCTGCCTCTTGCTCGATGCAGAAGAGACGAAATCAGGAGAGATGACGCTTCTCACCTTGAGAGCGAGGAGAAGGGCAGTCTGCAGCTGGGAATCTACATATTTATTTGAGTGCTACATAAAATGCGTCTGAAAAGGGAAAGCATATGATATAGTTAGTAGCTCTACATAGGACTGAGCCACCAATGCGGGATTCTCTAGGGGACGCTTACCTTGCCTAGAATGAAATGAGAGGGAACCATGTTGTTGTCTGGAGAGAGATGCTCCAGCTAGAGCGAGCAGCAGGGCAAAGACCACTAGACAGGAACAACAATGACCTTGGTGGCCCAGGACACCTCAAGCAGCCCTTGGTGAGTGGGGCAGATGACTAAACTGTAGGAGGATGAAATTGAAGACATAGCCAGGGCCCAGATTCTATGGCACCCTGGATCCTATGCAAGGGACCTAAGCTTTCATCCTGAGAAGAATGGGGGACAGGAAAGCACCAGAGCAGGTGAGTGACACCATGTGAAACCTCTTCCCCTTTTTGAAAGGATCCTTTGGGCTGCTCTGCTGAAGAGATAGATTGTGGAGAAATAAAGGTGGAAGGAGGAAAACCAAGCAGGAGCTACTGTACTACTGTACTAGCCTAGGCAGAAGCTGGTGGCGGCTTAGACCAGGCTTGGAGGCCACGGCACCATGACAAGGGGCTAGATCCTGGATATGTTTTGATGAGGGAAAGCCAAAAAGACTAGGCGAGGCGAAGCCTGTAGCACGTCATAGTACCTAGGCACCTGGGCATGTCATCAACCCTGACCTCTTGCTCTTTGTAATGCCCCCTGGGTTTTGACTCTCTGCACCTGTTAAATTTCTAGATTTGCAAATATAACACATTTTTTTTCTGGTTCGGATGCATGACCTTGCACTTGCCAGGCAGGCACTTGTGCCACAGAGCCATCTCCCCGGTCTCCTCCATATGGATTTTTCAGTGCATACACATCTTTCAGGACTTGGGTCACTTTTGCATTTGCATTTCTCCCTTTATTTATTTTTTTTATAAAGTTTTTTTAAGTCATATTTTATTTTATATTTTATTTATCTTTTTATATTATGGCCAGCTCAGCCTGACCTGGGGGTAGGGCTGGCACAGCATGTGGTGCCCGGAATCAAACTGCAGACCCTTGTGGTTGCCTAAGCTTGCCAAAGCAGGCACTTAGACCACTGCGCCATCTCACCGGCCCCATTTCTCCCTTTAATCAGAATGGCATTTTTAATATTTTCACTAACTAGCCGATTGTGGTGATGCAGGAAGAAAATACTGACCTGGGGTGGATGACCTTCAATAGGGAACTTCCAAATGATATAGGGAAAACTGATCCCCAACCTGAAAAGTACCTGGGACAAGTTGGTGTTCTCTAAAACCGAAGAATGCATTTTAGTAACCAACGGAGGTAATGAGCAGAATATATTTATTGAGGGAAAGAAAGCTCCTGTCCCAGAGAGGGACAGGAGAGGGGGCTCCTGAGTGGGTGTCCCCTGGAAGCTGTCTCTTCCAGGGACCTTTATAGTGCAAAACCATGTGGTGGGGCGGGTCTAAGGTGGAAACCGTGGAAACTCACTTAATTGCTCAGGTAAAATTGATAAAAGCCAATACTGAATGGGGAGTAGCAAGCAGGCTTGCAGAGGAACAGGGTCTCTTCCTGTTGGGGGTTGGGTTACTGGCTCATTTAGGATCTTTTAAGGTGATTGATACCTATTTAGAATATCAATCCCTAATGTGCATTCCTAGGGAAATATGTGGCTACATTTGTTTTTTCTTTTGTCCTGAGGTCTGGCCCACAGCAGGGGTATCTGCCTCTTGTAAAGCTGCAGTCACCTTGTCGTCCATCTTGTCTCCTTGAGGGCCTGGCCTTGTCTGACTATCTATATTTCTCTCTAATTTAGCTGCCTACAACAGTGGTGGCATGGAGGACTGCCTGAGCAGCTCTCCTTGAAAGAAGAGCGACTGTCTCCATTTTGACTGAGCCTGACCCTATTCCCTCGTACTGAAATGTACAGAGCTGGCTAGGACTTCTCATTATTCTTTCAATTGGCCTTAAGCAGTGTATATTGGTCTAGCTGAGGTGCTGGTGGTAATTTTTGAAGATGGCACGCGTGTCTCCCTGATAACAGGACAAAGAGCCAATGCTCCACGGTATCACCTGGGATCAAGCCTCGAGATAGAGGCTATGACTTCCTGGGGCTTGAAAGATTACACATCAGAGCTGAAGCACCAGACTCCCAAAATGTTAGATACTATCTCAATAGCATAATACAAATTACTTTCTTTGCATATCCTCTCTGAATATGTCAGAGGTGAATGCAGCCCTCCTACCTAGCCCAGCTCACAGTGCTCGCCTTCTTCCCACAATTCCCTTCAGTGCTCACCTTCATCCCACAATTCCCTTTTGCAAGCCACTCCCCCTTCCACAATGAATAAAACCCAGAGTGCAGCCCTGGGTCGCTCTCCTTGGTTCCGGAAAGCCATCTTCACAGCTGGACTTAGGGCCCCTTGGCTCCCAAATATATATGTGTGTGTGTGTGTGTGTTAGTGTCTTTGTTATCCCCATGGATTGCGCTGGTAGTGGTAGATTGGAATTAACTTGGTAGAATTCCAATAACGGGTTTTTAGGATTGTAAGTTTAAACTTCTTGGGCCCAGATGAGAACCAGGAAGGGACTCCGACAGTGGTGCACACCTGTAATCCCAGCACTTGGGAGGCTGAGGCAGGAGGATTGGTGTGAATTCAAGAACTGCATAGCAAGACCCTGTCTCAAAAAGAAAAAAAGAAAAAAAAAATATGTATATATATATATATATATATATATATATATATATGGTTGTTTTCACTAACTTTTGGTTCTCTCTTCTGATGGAATCTCTTGGCTTTTTTTGTTTTGGGGTTTATAATTTGGTCCAAAGCATCCATCATTACCACAGCTCAGTCTAGCCAATCAAGTAAAACATTTCAAGAACTTTTTTTTTCTTTGGTAGAACTGAAGATCAAACTCAGGACCTTGTACCTGCCAGGCAGGCACTTGTGCCCCTGAGCTATCTCCCCAGCTCCCAGCATTTCAAGTTCTAAATGAAAACAATCTTCAACCCAGAATTATATACTCAAAAAAAAAAAAAAAGTACCTTCCAAAACTGATAGAAAAATGAAAAATGAGGTACTTCTGTGACAAAGAACACCCAAGGAACTTTATGACCACCAAATCAGCACTCCAAATTGTATTCAAGGGCCGGGCATTGTGGTGCATGCCTATAATCCCAGCACTTGGGAGGCTGAGGCAGGAGGATCAGTGTGAGTTGGAGACCAGCCTGGGCTGCAAAGTGAGCTCAAGTCCAGCCTGAACTGCATAGTGAGACCCTGTCTCAAAAACACAAAAAAAAAAAAAAAAAAAAAAAGACTAAAATATGTACAAGTATAATCAATATATAAAAGTGTTATGGAGCCAGTTAGATAGCTCAGTGGAATAAGTGCTTGCCTGGCAAGCTCAAGATACTGAGTCCAATCCCTCGTATCATCAAATAATTAATTAATTAATTAATTAATTAGTTTATTCTTTGAACAATTAAATAAAATTGACAACCCTTACTCAACTTTATCTAAAAAAAAAAAAAGAGAGAGAGAGAGAAAGACTCAAATCTACACAATTGGAACTGAAAGGATAAAATCACAACAAACCCTACAGAATTCCAGATCATCTAGAACTATTTTAAAAATGCAGAGGTGGGGAGATGGCTCAGCAGTCTAAGTGCCTGCCTGGCAAATCCAAGAACCCAGGTTTGTTCACCCATACTGCAAGCTGTGTTGGCCCCGGAAACTTTGTGCTGGCCACCAAAACCAGGTATGGCGGCGCATGACTGTAGTCCCAGTGTTGAGGAGGCTGAGAGAAGAGTGTTGTAGGCAGCTAAATTAGATAGAAATATTATAGGCAGTTAGACGAGGCCAAGCCCTCACGGATGACATGGAAGACTAGGTGACTTTGAGACTAGAGACAGACACTCCTCCGCTATGGGCCAGATCTCAAGCCACATACTTCCCTAGGGATGGACATCAGGGATTGATACGCTAAATAAGTATCAATCACCTTGACAGAGCCTGTGTCACTAGCCCAAGCCCAACAGGAAGACCTTGCTTGGTATTCTTGCCTGCTTGCTGTGCAACTCGCTTCCCATTTGGTACTGGATTTAATCAATTACCAGAGCAATAGTGCTTGTAATTTCACTGGTTGACTATAGTTTTGTCCCACCTAAGTAAGTTCCCATATCTTTTTTTTTTTTTAATTTTATTTATTTATTTGTTTGCTTGTTGTGTTTGTTTGTTTCTTTTATTTATTCATTTTGTGGCTGGCTCAGCCTGCCCTGGTGGTGGCGCTGGCGCAGCATGTGGTGCCGGGAATCGAACTGCAGTCCCCGCAGTTGCCTGAGCCCTCCTAAGCAGGCGCTTTAGACCACTGAACCATCTCGCCGGCCCAAGTTCCCATATCTTTTCTACCACCTTAGACCCACCTCACCACATGGTTTTCCGCTATAAAAGTCCATGGAAGAGACAGCTTCCTGGGGACAACCTACTCGGGGCCCTCTTCCTGTCCCTCTCTCAAACAGGAGCTTTCTTTCCCCTAATAAATCTATTCTGCTCATAACCTTCATTTGCTCCTAAAATTCATTTTGGTTTTAGAGAATGTGAACTTGTCCCAGGTACTTTTTAGGTTGGGAGATCATTTTTCCCTTATATAATTTTGGAGGTCATCCACCCGGGATCAGTTTTTCTCCCTGTATTATTTGGATGGTCCCTGTATCAAGAGGATCACTATGTCTGAGCTGTGTAGGAAGACCCCGTACCAAATAAACAAAATATTTTTTTAAAAAAAGATGGACGTACAGAACAAATGAACAGATTCTTAGGTACATACAAATTACCAAAGCCAAGTCAAAAAGATACTAAAATCCTAAATCAACCAATATCAGCCAATGAAATCAAAGATGTAATTAAAAACCTACCAAAGCCAGGAGTGGTGGTGCACGCCTGTAATCCCAGCACTGGGAGGATCTGTGTTGAGTTGAAGACCAGCCTGAGCTACAAAAGTGAGCTCAAGGCCAGCCTGAACTGCATAGCGAGACTCTGTTTCAGAAAGACAAAAAATAAAAACCTACCAACAAAGAAAAGTCCTAGCCCTGATGAATACACTGCTGAATTCTAAAAAAAAATAGAGAAGGCTTAGCATCAATACTTGTCAAACACTTTAATGAAACTGAAAAGGAAGCAGTACTCCCAGAGTTATTCCTGGAAGCAAGCATTAAAGCTGGAGAAGGACCCAGAGAGAACGAATTACATTGGACCAGCAAGATGGTTCAGCAGTCTAAAGTGCTTGCTTAGGAAAGCTTAGGCAGCCGCAGGGACCATGGTTCAATCCCTGGCACCACATGCTGCACCAGCTCCATTCCCAGGGCAGGCTGAGCAGGCCATAATAGAAAAAATTATAAGCCAGTCTTCCTAGTCAACATAGATCCAAAAATCCTCAGTAAGATACTGGCAAACAGAATGCTGAAAATGATCAAGAAGATTATACATCATGACCAAGTGGGATTCATCCCAGGGATTCAGGGATGGTTCTGATGCAGGAAGAAAAAACTTATCTGGGGTAGATGACCCCCAATAGGGAATCTCCAAATGATATAGGGAAAACTGATCCTCAATCTGAAAAGTACCTGGGATGAGTTGGTGTTCTCTAAAACCGAAGAATGAATTTTACGAACAAATGGAGGTAATGAGCAGAACATATTTATTGAGGGAAAGAAAGCTCCTGTCCCAGAGAGGGACAAAAGGAGGGGGTCCTGAGTGGGTGTTCCCCAGAAGCCGGTTCTTCCAGGAACTTTATAGTATAAAACCATCTGGTGGGGCAGGTCTAAAGTGGAAACCATGGAAACTCACTTAGGTGGGCATGAGGAGGAACAAAACTATGGTCAACCAATGAGGTTACAAGCACTATTGCTCAGATAAAATTGATTAAAATCAGGATCCAATGAGAAGGCAAGTCACATAGCAAGCGGGCAAGAGTACCACCTATTGGGCTTGGGCTCATGACTCTTTCCAGGCTTTTTCAAGGTGATCGATACTTATTTAGTTTATCAATCCCTGATGCCCACCCTTAAGGAAGTATGTAGTTGTTTTGATTTACTCTTGTCTTAAAATCTGGCCCACGGTGGAGGAGTGTCTGTCTCTAGTTGGAAAGTCACCTTGTCTTCCATGTCATCCTTGTGGGCCTGGCCCTGTCTGACTGCCTATAATATTTCTATCTAACTCAGCTGCCTACAACAGTACCACCTAAAAGGTGGGTAGCCTAGAAGGGGTTGATGAGAGAGCAGGCTGCAATGGGTTAACTGAATTTTGCGCTAGAACTATGGAAAACTATTAGGTTCTCTTATGCTTCCTATTAATATGTTATCACCCTCCATTCAAGGCTGTTTAGTAATGAGTAACTGTCTCCCTCCCCTCCCTAACCTAATTCAACAGTTAAAAATGTTCTAGGACTGCGAAAAATTATTAAGGCCATGTTATGGTTTATGTCTAGTTGTCCCCCCAAAGCCTCATGCAGTCATGGGGTGGGGACTTCTAGAGTTTGACACATGAGTCATGATTCACTGGGATTATGTGTTTTAGTACTGATGGAGTACAGTTGGTTCCTCCCTGGAGCATGACCTGGGCCTGCCTAGGATATGATTGGCTCCTCCCTAGAGTGGGATCAAGGGCCCATCCTGGGGTGTGATTGGTTCCACCCTAGGGCACAATGGGCCCACGTCAGAGTGACTGAGCACAAAGAGACTTTTTAAAGGGCTGTTGCTCTCTGCTCCCCTAGTTGTTCTGCCACCATGAACTGGATGCCCTCTGCCCTGTTCCACTCAGCCTTGGGCCAGCCAAGTATGGACTGAAACCTCCAGCAATTGTGAGCTAAATAAACCTTTCCTTCCTGCATTTTGAGTGTCGGGTATTTGTCCCAGCAACCAGTAAAAGTAACTAATACAGGTCATAAGATTACACCAACCTCGATTGCTTTCCATAAACGACATACAAACATCCAAACCTGCGGCCAAGACTGTTCTGGCAAGTCCCATAAGATTTAGTTCTTCCTCTCCCAGAACTTCACAGACCTCTGCCTAATCTTATCTGCAGACCAGAATGTGTTTTTTTTTTTTTGCTTTAAAAGACCAGACAAACCTTCGGCCCAGCTAAAAAAAATGGTAACTCTAAATTTTAATCTGTTCTGCTTCTTGGCCTCATATTTGATTTGAACCTGGCGCACAGGCAGCTGGTGCTTGCTGTTTCACCATTGTTCTGCTGCCTCCTGCCCACCATGGATGCTTTCCTTCACTGAGGCCTCTCTGCCACATGTCACCCTCCCTCAGGGCCAGCTGACTGTGGGCTAAAACCTCTCCAAACTGTGAGCTAAATAAACATTTCGTTTTTTAACTTTTTTTTTTTAATGTTATGGCGGGCTCAGCCTGCCCTGGGTTGGGGCTGGCGCAGCATGTGGGGCCAGGGATCAAACGGTTGTCCCTGCAGTTCCCTAAGCTTGCCTAAGCAGGTGCTTTAGACCATTGAGCTGTCTTGCCGACCTTTCATCTTTTAACTTTTCCTCTTGGTATTTTGTCTCAGCAGTGAGAAAGGTGACTGTGGACAGTAACATCTCTAATACTTTAGAAACACATAGTTTGGGGGGTGTGTGTGTGTGCGCGCGCGTGTGTGTGTGCACGTATGTGTATTTTTTAGGGAAGGGTCTACAGGGTGTTCGGGTCTCACTACTAGATTGGACTTGTAGTGATCTGCCAGTTTACAGCCTCCCAAGAGCTGGGAT
>PVKN010031773.1:0-12411 GCA_004027915.1 Capromys pilorides
GGGAGGGAGGGAGGGAGGGAGGGAAGGAAGGAAGGAAGAAAAAGAAAGAAAAAAAGAAAGGAAGAAAGGAAGGAGGAAAGGAGGAAAGGAAAAGAAATATAAATACTCAGTAACACAGCACAACCAAATTCTTCATACAGTACCTCTACATCCCTGCTTCTGGCCACCTCAGCAAAGTTTTCTTGCTGCTCAAGGGTTTTATCCACCTTGTCATCAGTCATGCAGAAACATCTCAACCTGGCTTCGATGGGGTCATGAGATTTGGCAAACACTACAAATTTGGCCATGTAAGGTACACAAATAATTTCTCTGTACACTTGTGATGCAAAGGCAACAGATTCCTGAATCTGTCGACAATCTATTAGCCAGAACCTACAAAAAAAAAATAAAGGCAGTTATTAAAAGTTCAATGTACGCCACTACAAGTCAGTTTCTTTACTTTTAAGTAAAAATCAACATAATTATCAGGTTCTTCTTGGAAAAGAAAGAGATAATAAGGGGAAAACGAAAGGGAAGAAAAGATGAAGCCAAGAAGGGTGGGAAGAGAAGGGCAAGGTGGACAGGCAGGAGAAGGGAGCAGGAGGAAGGGAAACATTTGCCACACTTTTAAGATCTATCACTGAACGCCATCTCTGTGCTTCACCTTCTTGGCAACTCTCACGTGTATTCAGTCAAAGTTCATCTTCCAGTGTTAGGACCCTTCAGCGGTTTTAGCCTTCAGTAGCACAACTCGGGACACTGACCTCACTGAAGGCTGTCTATTTGCCTTGATTCCCATCCTTCATTTTATTTCCTGAAGGTTTTTTTTTTTTTTAACAAAATGTACCCTCCTTTGTTCCTTTCATTATTCTTTGCCAAAGAACTCTCCAGTCACCAGGATTGGCCCCATCACCTTAAACATTAAAAAAAAAAACCTGCATGGTTTATGCCTATAACCGCAGCACATAGAGAGGCTGAGGCAGGAGAGTCACAAGTTCCAGCCCAGCCTGGACAAAATAAAAAATAAAAAGGCCTGGGGATGTAGCTCAGTGTGAAGGCCACCAACTCTTCAGTATGTCCTTGTGAGGGAGACCACACTGAGGCAACACTGAGTAGGCTTCAGGGATAATCATTTGCCTTTCTGTAGTAATGTACGAGACTGTCCCAGGCCTAAGTGACTTGCCTGGTAAGCCAATGGCTGGCATTTAGAAAGAGAACGCCCCACACCAACAGTCATGGTAGAGGTCTACTGTGGCACATTGACATCCCTGAAGGCCAAACAACACCACAGCTAAGGACACTAAATGTCACTCATAATTGCAAAGCAGTAATTGCCAGTCTTAAAGGCAAAACACCTTTTCCTTGAACAAAGACTGTCTGGAGTTTCTTGGCTCTGTTTTCTTTCTTTTACTTTTTATGTATTTGGTACAAGGTCTCACTACACAGCTCAGACTCATAGTGGTCCTCCTGTTTTCAGCCTTCCCAGTACTGGGATTACAGGCAGGCATCACCACGCCGGGGTTTGGTTTTGGAGACTGCACAGTGCACACAGGATTCCTGGGCCAGCATGGCATGCTGTACCAGAGATGGAACTCAGATCCTTGCACTTGCCAGGCAGGTGCTTAGACCACCCAGCTATCTCCCCAGCCCTAATCACTGTTTCTTACTTGATGGGAATTAAATCATTAGTGTAATAATACAATATTTTATAGAATTTTCACTGATTTTATTTATGTATTTTATATATTATATATGTACTTATATATTTATCTTTTAAATATCACCTCAACATTTTTCCTACAATCTTTCTAAGGCTTCTTTTTATAGTATTTTAATTTGCATGCAGTTCTTTTTGGTTTTTTGTAGTTTTAGTTGACAGAATATATTCACGGTGACTCCTGCCCTTTTCCCACAAAGCCTTGAATAAAGAGTGCTGTCATCTAACAGCCCAGGGTTAATTCTGAACTACAGGCACTGTGGATGACTGCTGGTGTCACTCAACGCCCCTGCCACATTCTGCCTTCATGTCCCTCATCACGTTCTTCTCTGTTCCCATCCTATCTGCCTATTTCATTCCCACATACATCTCAAGCATCTCCTCTTCCCAGATGTCCTCTGTAACTACCTCAGCACCCTCCTTTGAACATTTCGACCACCTCTGGTCTGGCCTCTCCCACAGGATGCATCACCTGGCTCAGCTACAGATGTGGGGTTGGCTGGACGCAGTGAGCCGCAGAACTGTGGCTGCCTGCTGAGCCCTCTGGGTGAGGAACTATCAACAGGAGTCGTTGCTGGGAACTGTTACCTTACTATTCACGCAATTTTGCCTTTTCTCCTACCTCTATACGAATTTAAGGTTTAACTACTCTTAACATCAGTTTTGTCACCTACAAAACGTACATAATGTATCTTGCTTAAGTCTGCAAGTTACTGTCATAGACAATATAAAATAAAAATGCTTAGATGAAGATTAGGTCTTCCTTAATTAAAGAGTGAATGGTAAAGCAAAATTAAAACATGGATAATGTGTCCATTAAAAAAGTAGATACTATCAGCTTTTTAAGGATATGTAATAAATGAATGGGTAATATGCAGACATGCCAGAAAGCAGAGGAGTCCCTGAAATTTCAAATACATTTAGGCCAACCACAGTGGGCTTTGTGCTTTTGCTATTCTGTTGAAAAGCAATTCAGATTATATTACTGGCAATAGAAAATTTTTCTTCCCTGAGGTCTTTGGGAATGGAAACATCAACACTGGCTGCAAAACCCAGAGTCTGAGTCAGACAACCAAAGCAGTCACTTGTTTTCCTTAGATTTTCATGACTGGTGGATTTAGTGTATAGTTCCTACTGCATTTGCTGGCAGACTTTATTTTAAATGGAACAAAACCAGATCATTTTTTAAGAATGAAGAGTCAAAATAACAGAAGAACAAAATGACAGTTGGGGGCAGGGAAGCCTGGTGGGCTTCCCCTGCTCCTAGGCGTACCTGGCAGACACATTGGTTGTAAAGGAAACACATTCGTTGACGAAGGTGAGCGGTGTGGTTCCTGTGATGTCTTCCCACTGTGCAGGGGTGGTGCCACCTGAAATAACACGGGAGCGGAAGAGAGTCGGGCAGAGCTCCAGACTCTGAGCTGTGGAGCTGGCTGCGTTCCCTGCCTAATCCCACCCCAAACCTCAAACTGACTCATTGAGAATAAAATGGATAAACCACCTGCTAACAGCGACACACTTGAAAACAAATACCACCTTTCAAGAAACTCAATTTCAGGAAAGTTACTTGAGTAACTCTACTAAGTTTCTGTCTGCCTAACATTCTAAAGTATGTGTTGCAACTGCTGAGCTTTGAAGATAATTTTGAATTGTACCTAGCTGGTTATTTGAGAATATTCCTGGATCAACTAAGAACCTGAGTACTTCATTAACAAGATGAGCCATTTAAATACTCTCTTATTCTTCGATTTCAGATTTTATGCAACTATTTTCTTTTTTTTTTTTTTTTATGCAACTATTTTCAAAACATGAAATTTCTCAATTTAATGAAGGTTGGCAAAACTGAAATATCTGTAAAGTACTAAAAGTTCAGGGTGAATAAACAAGTAAATGATTAGCCAAGAATCCCTTTGTACACAGAAAAATTGCCAGAAAGGCTGATGGTGACCTGCTTGCTTATTTCCTTCCTTCCTTCCTTCCTTCCTTCCTTCCTTCTTTTCTTCCTTTCTTCCTTCTTTCCTTCCTTCTTTTCTTTTTATGCATTTAAGACAAGGATACAGGGTCTACAGGGTCTCACTATGTAGATCAGACTCCTAGTGATCTGCCTGTTTATGCCTCCCAAAGCTCTGGGATTACAGGCACACACCACACCGCCCAGCCTCAGCACGCTCAGGGGACGGGGTCGGCACAGCAAGCCTGGGTGGATCCCTGCCCCCTGCACTCTGCAGAAGCAGGCGCTTTAGTCTGTCGAGCCATTAGGCCAGCCCACTTATTTCTATTTTTAAACAGTTTTAAAGAATCACTTTTGAAGAATTAAGAGTTAAAATAACAGAAGAACAAAACTACAGTTTTATCATTTTTACAAATGTAGAGACAAGCAGCCAAAGTGCAATAGGAGAAATATATACTGAGATGAGGCAAAGAAAGCTTATGGAACATATTCAATTTGATTTTTAAAATGTGTACTATAGGTAGAACTGCACAGAGCAAAACACAAAAATATAAGCCCCTACATATTAAAATTGACACATAAATATATTTATTTTAATTATTTAAAAATGATTTTAATTAACTTTAATTTTCAATAAGGAATTAGATAGGAAAAGCCCATGTGAGATGTAACCAGATGTAATCTGGAAGAAATAGATTTCACGATGGTCAGGCCCATAGTGTCTTCGCATCTGAAGTCTCACAGGGTCTGTGTCCAGGTCATCAGACAGCACATCAAGAAGCGCTTAACTACACACCCACAGAGCAAAGCCATGGGACAGACCAGGAACGTCAGTAATAAAGATGAGCGACTGTGGCCGAGACAGCAGTGAAGCAGTGATGCTCCCCACAATCACCACAGGCTGGACAGCCTACAACTTTGCTATCTTAGTAAATTTGTGGGATAATCTTGATGGTTCTCTATTATAAATATGAAAATCATATTAATAAGAAGGAAGAATTAATGAAGGAAAATAAAGTTAGGGTGAACATTTCTGCCAAACTAACAGGGAACTAAAAAAATTCAAACAATATTAAAATTAACCAAGAATGGTTATCGTTCCTATTAAAGATAGCGTTAGTATTTACTGAATGTCATTACCATGTAATCATGGTTAAAATGGGGAAAATATCAAGTTAGGTGGTCTTAACATAGGTTATTGGTATGAATTTTTTTCCCTCACACCATTTGTAGTGGTACTGCTATGAGGAGGCAGCCAATGTTGGGGAATGTCTTTTGAGAGTTTGGTAGTTGCCTGAATGCTACCATAAAGATCAATTGAAAAGGCCATTAATCAGTTCATCATTAAAACTTTTTACTTTCTGTTTCTAACAGATCAGTGATCCTAGATAGAATAGTTTGAACTATTGAATACACTAATTTAAGGTGATATACCATGAGGTTCTTAATGAAAAGTTAAGGTCTAGACTTTGATGGTATGTTGGGCATGGGTTTGAATACCAGTTCAACAAATATGTGTTTAGTATAATTCAGACAAGTTATGGAATTCCTTTCAACCTTGGTTTTACTTTTACCATAACTCCTGAAATTTCCTTGTAGGGATACTGTAAAAATTTAAATGATAATATATATAAAATATTTTGATATACATGGTTTATTTCAGAAATAATTTTCCTTTCAGCTTTCACTTCCCTAGTAGGTTAAAAATATTCGTCCTGAATTGACTTACAGAATTCAGCATTTATCTTCATTTGATTTTTGCAATAAATAATTTGATTTTTGCAATCATCTACATTTCTTTTTCCAGAAATCTCTGCCCACAGAGTCACACACATGGCTCACCTGTGATGCTGCACAGTAGTCTTAAGGTTGGTGCGTCTCCCCCAAAGCCATTCAACATGACCTCACTTGAAGCTTTGGGAACAGGAATGGTCATAGTAATTGGCTTATGGAATTTTCTTCTTCTAGGTTCCAAAGTGACTATAGGACTGAAGGTAGCTTTGTTGCCTAGGATCTTCTTCACCAGCTCACTGTGCATAGGTTGAGCCTTGACAAAGCGGAGAAAAATGTTAAGTTCTATTCTTATACTTACTGACAAAGTCTTACACAGAGATTTACATTTACCTCACAAATTATTCAGGTGAAGTCAAATATGACAATCATAAGTTTAGTACTGTTGGGCCAGCGTTCGCCAATGAAATAGTAACTTCCTTATACTTGGGAAATCACTTCTCTTTGACATCTTGGTTTTCATTCACAGAGATGATTTTTAATCTCAAGCATAAAAAGCTACGTGGGAGTTACGGGCACCTAACATAGGCATACCTGCAGGCCAACACGGATCCGCTTGGTCAGCGCACCCTCTGGGAAGACGGCCTGCACTTGGGGCACCACAGTACTGCTCAGCACGCCTCCCTCTGGGCCAATCAGGTTGCTGTCTTGTTTGATGCGTGACACCACCGCAAAGTACTGTGGGAAGTCACGGGTGATGATACGGCATATTCGTTTCTTTTCAAGGTCTTCTGGGCTGTCCAGCACTAAGGAAAAAAAAAAAAGACCCATCTTTATATAACAAGAATTTCCTTCAGGAGGGAGTCTAGCTGATTCTTTAATAATATTAATATGCTGTAACACAGCTTTTTTAGTAATGGGAAAAATATAAAAAGTAAGGCTATTATAATACCAGACAAGGAGAGGAATTGTGGGTTTGCTCAGTGGTTTATGCGCCTGCCCAGGCAATCCAGTCAGGCACAGGGGGTGGCGATTGCATCTCCACACCTACCCTTAAGACAACCTGAGCCAGCCAAAAACAAACAAACAAAAAAAAAAAAAAAAAAAAAAAAAACCAAAAAAACAAAACAAAATAATTTCTATATACCAGACAAATATAAACTCTGCAATCTTTCAAGACCCATCAATATCCTGTTTATGCATTTTCTTTCCTCGTGAAAACTAGTTCTTCGGGCCATTGTAAAAGAAAGGCATCTCCTGCCAGATGTGATACTTTGGGGCCACCTTGGTAAATCAGGGTGTATGAGGGCCAATAGGAAAGGAAAATAGATGTGCTAAGTTCTTGGTTCATGAAGGAAGTTGTGCACGAACTACTGTTTTTGGGGCGTTTTTTGGGGGGAGGGGCAAGTTTCAGTTAGTCTAAGACTAGAGATTGTGAATTTAAGAAGTAATATGGCTCTTTGGTTACTCCAGGGAGTAGTGCAATAATAAAATCTGTCTTGAAAAGATAGGTAAGGTTCCTGTTCATTCCGGTGAGATGGTCGTCTCTGTGATAATCACTGTGGATATAAAATAAGATTGGTGATTATGATTTCCAGGTTCCAGTATTCCTCTGATGCCAGGGACTTAGCAAGTCTACCCTCTAACCACCAGGAGGACAAGTCATGGGAGCTTTATAAATTGCGCTGATGTAGCTATTTAGTACAATACAAAAAAAAAAAAAAAAAATCACATTGTTTTAAAATGTGGAAAATGTGAACTAAGTTGCTCACTGAATTTTAAAGGATTATGGAAAGTTTGTCATTTTTAGAGATCATTTATAACTCATTACAAAGGCAGACATGCTAACTCTATTCGTACTGACTACTGGGTAATCACGATAGTAAAAGGCAAAAGCCCCCAAATCTGAACATACACAATTGAAGATTCATGTACTGACAAATATTAACATACTCCCTTTCCCCGCAAATAAGACCTAACTGGAAAATATATAAATCAGCCTTGAAAGCTAGATACAAAAATGCCCGCCCAGTCACTCTATCCTTGCCTTGCCTGTCATTATTCTCTTGCTTGGCCGCTCCTCTCTAAGGCAAAGCAGAGCAGAGAAGAGTAGGCCAATTGGGGCTGGCACTTTTGAACTCTATAGTTTTCAGGGTTATTGTCCAGCTAAGTCTTATTTTTGGGGAAACACAGTAATTATATATATATATAAAAATACATTTTCAACTATACAAACTTAAACAAAGCTGGCTTTTTGGCTTTAGTGTGTCCCCGTCCAAAGGCTAGAGGCAGCGTTCAAGTCAGCATTGAGAGCAGACACACATCTCAGCAGGAAATACCCTACACCTAAGTGCTACCAAGAAAAATGGGCTCAAGAAGTGTTGCAGGAAACAAGCTTTGCCACTGACATAAGAATTCTGATATTTCTATCTTGCTTGGGAGATACTGACTTTCATATTTAGAGGGTATAATTTTTCCTCATTCACCTTGGAGCTAAGGTAAGCCTGTCCTCTCCTTATTTGTAAGGTGTAATAAGAAACATTAAAGGATCTGCAAGCAGTTTGCTCTCCTCTATCCTTGACCCACCCCTGAAATTACACCCATCTCTACAGACACTGATAAATTCGCTAAGAGCCATACTTATCCCCAGGTGGGTGTCCAGCTCTTCACAAAACTTGGTTTATCTTGGTATTCAGACAAAGAATTTGCCCTAGTTGTTGTAGCTCCTTAAAGTGGAACATGTCTTGTAGTGGGATTGAGACTTTACTCTGTGCACCCCCTGGGGACCTAAGTATGAGCCACTTCCCCCTGGAAGAGAGTTTTTTAATCTGTGGTTTATTGGCCCAAGATACATTAGAGATTTATAGCAGTCAAAGTTCTAATAAAAACTCAAGTTGATATCTATGTGTATGCATGCAACTCAACCCTGGCTAACTCTCTGTCTGAATTATAGACAGAAGATTGAATCAACTTAGTATTTCTACTGCCTTAATAATAGATAAAATAAAATATTAGCCTATCACTAGTGATGGGTAGTATAGCAGAATAGATTAGCACTTTTTACCAGTATCTCAAAAGTTTTATATTTCAAAATAGATCTTTATAAAACCTACAGTTTACTTTCCAGTATCGGTTCATCCTGTCACACAGCAACAATATCAATTCTATCACTAGTTTTATTTATTTATTTATTTAGTTTTGTATTTTAGGGAAGGATCTACAGGGTGTTCAGGGTCTCACTACTAGATTAGACTCATAATGATCCACTTGTTTACAGCCTCCCAAGAGCTGAGATTACATATATACAATACCATGCCCAGTCTCGTTTGCCAGGTCAGGCACCCCCAGGGGGTGGAGCCAGCACAGCAGGCCCCTGGATGAAACCCCAGCCCCTATACCTGCTTGCAGGTGCTTTAATCTGCTGAGCTATTTGGCTGGCCCTCTATCACTAGTTTTAGAGTTTAAGAGGTTCACACTGAAGATGGAAGCATGCTGTGCCTTCTTCTTAATATAGACATTTGCTGTCTTAAGGGATTTTACTGTCCTGAATGCAACAGGAGTAAGATCACATGAATATACTGTGCATTCCAATGCATCACCACTAGAACACAGCAGGTAACCCAACATGGCAAAATACAAGGAACATACACACACATGCATGCACACACACATACCCATACACATGCACACATTCTACAGTATAAGAAACAAATACAGATATTATTTTCATGCTTCCACTCTACATTTCTTCTGAAACTCTTAATTGGAGGGTACCTTCATCCATGCCGTTCAGGATTTCATTCAGTTCATCCTCAGTGTATTCACAGAAGTGCTCCTTCCAGCTGTCCCCATTCTCACTGCGCAGGACCACCAGCTCCCTTTCCTTTCCTCGGAGGGCCGCAAAGTGAGGGATCTCCACGATGACAGGCCTGACACAGCAATGCAGAACACTCAGTGTGGATGGGCGCTAACCCACAGCAAGACAAGTACCTCCACTCTGTCTGTTGCAAAGTGACCTGGAATTCTGCTCTTTCTGGGGATAGAGACTTAGTGGAGGGGTCCTCTGGGGCCCATGGGCTGACAGATGGTCGCACAGTAGCACTCCACCTCAGGGGCACTGGTCCTCCAGTACATGCTGCTACCTTAAGCCAAATGATGTTTCCCTGTGAGTGCATGTGGCATTCTGGAACTTCTCCTTTGATAAATGTAAGATTAACACATTTAACCAAAAGAAATGTGCATGCACATCTGTGATGTATGCCAGTCTCCTAAACACATCTTCTACAAGGTGTAGAATGACGAAATGGCTTAAGAGGGAGAATGGCTCATAGGTTGCAAGTTTCAATGTGTCATAAATGAGGAGATGGGAGGAAGGGAGACCACTTGTGCTAATGAGCCATGCACTCATGGGTTTTGCTTTTATTTTCTCCATCCAAGGAAACAATAGGCATGTGGACACAGTCTGGCCCTCAATGAGCCCTTCAGGGGGCAGACCAGCTGTGCCCAATGCCTATTATACTCAGGACCCAGAACATGCACCCTCCTACAATTTTTAGGTCACATTCATCCTCAGAATATAGAGAGGCTTTTGATATTTTGAGTCCAGGTTGCTTTGATACAGACTCCAAACTTAACATAGTAACTAGCACATAGGACAACTAGGCAGATCTCATGCTTTAAACAAAAATGAAGGTCACAGCACTTTAAGGGAAAAGATATAAAAACATCACTCCAAAATAAAAGTCACATACCACACGGGTCAGAAATGGTCCACTAAAGATAGGTCATACAGAGTTTAAATCATAGAGAGGGACATGTCATGGGAACAATGACAAAAAAAAGAGAAATCATATTGCAGAAGAAGGAGAAGAATGGGGGCCCAGCAGCCATCAATTTGCTTTAAGTCACTCCTACCCAAGGAATTTGGTTCCAGGAGGCCCCAGCTGAAGGATGCGGCTGACCAAACTTTCTCCCTCATTAAGTGGGGGAGGAGCCGTTGGCAGGTGAAGTTTACTGAGTATATCCAAAGCAGCAGTGAAAGAAAGAACATAAGTAAGCTTCAGGTGTTGTTCGCCACAGAACCCCAGCATCACCAGCTGAGCCACAGGGTGAACCCTGGGTTCACACTGCGTCTGGTTCTGTCCCCTCCATTGGTCACAAAGAGCAAGGAGCCGACACCCAGAGTGTACAATGGAGGCCGTCTGTGCGAGGAGGGCACGAGCTAGAGGGGCTGGCCCTAGTTAGGTTCACCGCCAGGGCACTGGCCAAAAAAGACAGAAAGGAATGCTCCACAGGAAAGACAAAACTCTTGGGAATACAATAAAAACTGCTTTGTCCAGAGGCCAGAGGTTTTTATGGATATTCCCAACAGATTGGAAGATCATCAAAAAGCCTAGAACTACCTGAGCAGGAGGGCAAAGCATCAGATACAGAACATGACAGGGATGGTCAGGAATTCCTTCAACCATAAAGGCATTTTCTGATGAACCCAGAACTTCACAGGCTCCTTCTAAAGCTCTGATCTGCCTGAGAGCAGGACACTGAGAGGTGGTTTCTAGAATCTGGGGAAATACCGCCACACCCCTGTTGGGGTGTGAGAGTAATTTAGAGCAACCTGCTAACTGTTTGCTCTAAATTACAGGCTTTAGAACATTTCCTGAGTTCTAAAGTGAGAAACCGGCTCCACAGCATGACAACGTGGAAGAGTTCACAGTAAGATTTTCTCCCAGATTTTCAAGACTTCTCATGACAAAGACTTAAATACAACTGATTTGTTTCAAAATGTTTTGAAACTTGTCCGCCTCCAAAGCTTCAACCTTTTTATCAGTTTTGGTGACAGCAATTCACATCTTGGCACATGGAGATGCTGCCTCACAGAACAGCAGCCGTACAAACAAGCAGAAGAAGGAAGAAATGCTAATTTCTGCTCAAAATTGTCAAAATGAGCCTGGCAGAAGTTAGTCTTGATGTTTTTGTCTTAAAATGAATTGTAACTAAATAGCCATGTAATGTTGAGGCTCAAGCTAGCAATTTTGATAACAGAAAAAACAAATCACACAGACTAAATTTGTAAATATCCTAAAAGGCAACACTGCTTCCAGAATGAAGAGAATGATTCTGTTTCCTAATTACATGGGACTTGAAATTTATGTTTAAAATAGAGCAGTAATGTTTTTCTTTATATTTTTCCAGTTAAGTCTGAAATGAACGAAAAAAAAAAAAAACCTACACTTGTGTACTTGGTAATTCATACTGGGAGTCTTGTAGCTACTTGCACATTCAAGAGAAAGAATAACCTGAATGTTTAACTCATTGATGCCTTAATATAAAAGGCATGAAAAGGGCCAGTTTTGCAAATTTCATTATAGATTATTTGCAGATTTTAAAGATTTCATAGGCACCAATCTTCCTTCAAAGGGTTTCACTTACCTTTTTCTAGTCCATGCTAGAAATTTCATGTAGAGGACACAAGCTCAGTGGTGACTAAGTAGGAAGCTTATCAGAGACCCTTACCCAAGGAACTGAGCACCAGAAGGTCCGACTTCGATCAGGCGACTGGCAAGGCCTTCTCCTTCCACCATTGGGGGCATTGTAGCCAGTCGATGGCGTTTGACCAGTCGGCAGGTGACTCGCGTGGGCGCTGTGCATTTCCGAGGTGGAATAATGATCCGAAGTCCATTGTGTCTGCACCCTCGCATAGCACCCCCTCGAGCATCCACCATGAAACTAACCAGGAAGCTACAAATTAAAAGAGAAGATTAGAAACGTGTTGAAATATTCTTGCAGATAAATACACTTTGGGAACTTAATGTCTTTCCTGAGTGTTTTGGTCTGAAAATATCCCCTCTCTACTTAAGTGCATGGTGGTAAAACATTTGATTTCAAATTTACGTTATACTAGTGTCATTTCTGTTAGTTATGTTGTTCTAATTTTTGTTTTCCTCTGTTGCTAAAGGATTCTAACTTTTGTTGACAATGTTGATTTTAAATCTGAACAATAAATTAATAGGTCAAACTGAATTCTAAAGATTAG